>CAMOHE010053283.1:0-77112 GCA_946598075.1 Artocarpus hirsutus | reverse complement strand
TTTTTTTTTTGTCAAAATAAACACTTTTATGTGTAATTTTAAAAACGTTCAAATTTATTTAATTTTAGTATTATTTTGTATAAATATATAACTTATTACTGAGTAGGTTAATTTAAATTATTTTTTCATAATGTCAAAAGTTTTGGTTTTTATCATGCTTATTATTATATAATATATGATTGTATATATTAAATTGAAAATTAATTTGACACTAAAATAATGAATTGGATTTTTGTAATGACAAACATCAGGCAAAGTTTAAATTTAAATAAGATAGAAATATTTACAATAATATTTAGAGACATTATATAAATTCTAACATTGTAAAAACATATTAAATATATATATACTACTCTAAAGAAACTTATGTGTTGCAGTTGGAAAAAGTAAGTATTGTTACAATATTAAAATTAGTTTATATACATGTATATACGCATATATATACATTTGTTTATTTAATATTGTAAATAAAAGTTTGTTATTATTTTTTATTGTTTTTTGTTTTTTTACTTGTTTCTTTTTCACTACAAAATATAAATTCATAATCCTCATGGGATATCTCTGACATCGTTAAAATTGATTTGAAAGTGGCCGAGAAGGACTTAGTAACGTTAAGGTACATATATTTTTAATTAAATAGTTTAAGAATAATTATATTATATAAGCCTTGAACGTTTTCTTGAGGCTTTTGTTGTTTTTGTCTCAGAACTAAAATCATAAAATATTATTAAAGCATATATTTAATAAGATTAATATTGAATTTTCAAAATGTTTAATATAAATAAGTAATTGCATTTTACCTTGTAGTTAATCTCTTTGGATCAAGTGTTTTTGGATCTATTGTTGAAGAAGCTTGTAGCTATAAAAGTGGTGTTGAAGATTGGATAATATTGAAATTTTTTAAAACGACTATATCAATTGATGCTCCTCTTCGTCGAAAATAAACTTTAAATATCTTTCGTTGTCCTCTAGGCTGATCGATAATTGGTGGCATTATGCACAGATTAGTAAAACTTTTGTCAATTGTTAATGTTGAACATGGTTTTTTATAAGCATTTGTGCAGCTCGTCCAAATATAATACACATCATGTTTGTTGTATTGTCCCTGATTTGTGCATTAAAATAACTATTTAAAGTGAAGACAAATCTAGAATATAGAGCTGATTGGAGTTCTATTGTTTTTCTGTGTTTATAATTTTTTATGTTTTTGAATTGTTGAAAATAAAATTTAAAACTACTTTCTATATTATTTTTAGAAAAACGTTAGATTAGCACCAATTAGCAAGCCAAACCTTCTAGGACGACAGGCTGATGGTCGCAGACAGACAGGCTGATCTAAAAGTTCAACAAGCCTACAACGGGACAGAATAATTTTTGAAAAAGATACATTTTTCAGTGTAGTTTTTCAATTTTGCTTTTGACACAATTCTGAGAAACATAAAATTATATGATGACCAGAAAAATAACCCCTTTTGATCTATAAGAGATTAAAGAGTAAAAAACAAATGCTACATAAAGAAGGATACAACAACAAGATACAAGATGAATAATCGATAATATGTTTTGATTGATTTTTTGCAATCTTTATTTTCTTTTCTTTAAGATGAAACCATGATATGACGACTATTTATTATTTTGCTTGTAGCTTTACATATTGCTTTACTTGTCTGCATTATAATATGATTTACTATGAATGTTGATAACATGTCACGTAAAATAGGGAGTGCTGCTCATTAAAAATTGTTCATACATATTAACATAAAACCTTGACTTTTAAATATTAAGTGGGAGAATGTTTTCGTAGGGAGGCCTAAGGCCTCTATCGTTGGTCCATAGAAAGCACATAGTGGTTCCAACCCCTAAGAAGGTATTTCATCATACACTAGATTGAATATTCAAATGGATAATTTATTTTAATATGATTTATCGTTGTATACCCTAGATGGTGATTATAAATCATGGACAAAATAGTTGAAACAATAGTTATATACTTAAGATTAATTTTGTTATTAACTTTCCCTAGGAGCTCTATTAATGAAATTAGTGGCCAAATAAAATGATTACTAATATATGCTAGATTTGACCGGTCTTGGATGACATATATTAATCAGAGGGGATCCGTATTCTTAATTGAATTTGACAAAATTCCCCAAAGCAGTTTGTTGGATTTTGAGTTGGGAATTATCATTGTGAGGTTGTGATATTTTCAAAGTTTTAATACATAAACACAATTGTATGTTTATTTGTTTGTGTTATCTTACTAAACTGTTATGAAATGTTTGCTTATATTTGGTATATAAATATTTATTATAGATTAAAATGTCTAAAAACGCTTTATCATCTATACTCGATATGAGGAACCTAAATATTGTACTTTCTTTTGAAAAACTAAAATTTGTGCTGACAACATTATGTCCTCTCAAACTTACCGGGGATTCCATGAATGAGCAAATTCAAGTATACGATCGCTGAAAAAATGCTAATGATCAAGCTTCTTGTTACATTATAGCTAGCATGAATAATGTACTGCGAGGTCAACATGAGGATTATGTAACTGCTAAGCATATATCGGATAATTTGGAAAAACATATTTGGAGGCCAAGCTCTAACAAAACGACAAGGGGCTCTTTGAAAATTCTTAAACTACAAATAAAGTCCAGGGACTCCTATGAAGGAACATACGATGTTAGTGATGAATTACTTCGTTAAGGCTCAACCCATAAAGTTGACATTCATGCTAAGTCATAGATGACTATGGTCTTTGAGACTCTATCCAAGGAATTCATCTTATTTAGAGCTTCATATAATTTGAGCAATAGACAAAATGTGACCTTGACTGAGCTGATAAAGCAGTAACAAGAGTTCAAAAATCTAATCAGAAAAATTCATGCTAGTAGTGAGGCTAACTTGACAGCTGCATTTGGTTCCAATTTTAACCCTTGAAATGAAAAGAAGCAAAGGGCTAGGAACAAAAAGTCTTCTATCTTGACTAAAGGCGAGAACAAGACGAAGAAAAAAAAGAATTCAAAGAAGCTAAAGTACTTTTTCTATGGGAGAGTTGGGCTCATCAAGAAGAATTGCGAGGACGTGCTTTTGGGAGGAGGTAAGTGTAAACTTCTGGTTAATGAGACTTGTTTAGTTAAGGAATCAAGTGACATTTAGGCCATAAATTCTAAAGCAACTAATCATGTTTGTGTTTCTTTGTAGAGGTTCAAGGAAACGAGAAGTCTACTACATGAGGGCTTCACGTTACGGATAAGTGATGGGTCCTTGATGTTGGCTGAGACAGTGGGAGACGTCCATTTTTATTTTGATGGCTATAGGATTTTAATTTTGAAAGAGTATTTTTATGTTCTTAAACTCAAAAAGAATTAATATATGTCACTTGTTTATTTAAAAACTCTTATCTAGTATCTTTTAATAATAAAGTTGTGATTAGTAAAAATAAATCTTTTATCTATAATGGAAGGATATAAAACAATCTATATTTTATCAAACTTTAGATAGAATCACTACTGAACACTGAGGTTAATAACAACTCTAAAAAGCTTAAAACTTCCAACTCTAACAAAACTTATCTTTGGCATTTGTGATTAGGTCATATAAGCCTGAACAAGATACAATGGCTAATAAATGATGGACCTTTAAGTCACTTAGAGGTAGAATCTATACTATAATGTGAATTTTATTTGGAGGAAAAAAATGACCAAAAGACCATTTGGGTTTAAGGGCAACAAGGCCGAAAGGGTTCTAAAACCTGTACACAGTGATATTTGTGGTCCCATAAATATCAAAGCACGTGGATGGTATGAATACTTATTCGCTTTTATTGATGATTATTTAAGATATGTGTATGTCTACCTAATGCATCATAAAAGCGAAACTTTTGACAAGTTTAGAGAGTTTTAGGCTGAAGCGGAAAAACAATTAAGTAAACCCATAAAAGCACTTCGATCCGATTAAAGTGGAGAATACATCTCTGATAAGTTCTTAGGATACTTATTAAAGAATGAGATTTTATCTCATTTGACTGCGACAGGCACTCCATAACAGAATAGCGTAGCTGCGAAAAGGAATAAGACTTTATTGGATATGACTAGGTCCATGATAAGTTATTCAACATTAATTTTATCCTTTTAGGTCCTTTTGGGATGCACTACAAACCGCATGTTATCTTTTAAACAATATGCCTTCGAAATTGGTTCTTAAAACTCCTCACAAGTTGTGGACGGGTAAAAAGACATCCTTAAACAATATTTACATATGGGAATGTCTGGCTCATGTCCTATACAAGGAAGCGAACAAGTTGATAGCACATTCGAAAGTTTATGTATTTGTAAGATATTAAAAAGGGACTAAATGGAGGTATTTCTATAACCTGAAAGAAAATAAAGTCGTGGTTTCAACGTATGCAACATTCCTTAAGGAAAGCTATCGAACTACTTTAAGCCTCGTAGTAAAGTGGAAGTTGAGGAGTTAGCGGGTGATTCGATCACCCTAGGGGTTCAGGTTGAAACCAATCCAATCAATATAAAAAACTGATTGAACAACAAGCTAGGAAACTTTGGCATAGTAGGAGAATCAGACATCAACACGAGAGGTATATGTTCAATAGTGAAGCCTACTTAGCTAAATTACACAAAGGCTATGGAGAATGATGATTCAAAGCTCTGGACAAAAGCTATGAATACTGAGATGAAGTCTATGAAGGCTAATCAAGTCTAGGAACTTTTGGATCCTGCTGATAGAGTAAAACCCATAGGGTGTAAGTGGATCTACAAGAGAAAAAGAAGAGCATATGGGAAAATCAAAACCTACAAGGCTAAGTTGGTAGCTAAGAGATACATGCAAAAGGAAGGAATCGAATACAAAGAAACATTTTCGCCTGTAACCATGCTTAAGTCCATCTGTATTCTCTTGTCCATAACTACTGCTTTCGACTACGAGATTTGGTAAATGTGATATTAAGACGGCTTTTTTGAATGGTTATGTTGGTGAGTCCATATATATGGTATAGCCAAACGGGTTCAAGGCTAAGAGTCAAGAGAACAAGGTCTGTAAGCTGTTAAACTCAATTTATGGACTTAAACAGGCTTCCCGTTCTTGGAACATAAGATTTTATCAAGTAATCAAGACTTATGGATTCGAACAAAACGTTGACGAACCATATGTCTACAAACACATTAAAGATAGGTAGATGGTTTCTTTCCTGCTCTATGTAAATGACATTCTGCTAGTTGGCAATAACATTGAGGTATTGTCATCAGTCAAATTATGGTTAACTAAGCAGTTCGACATGAAAGACTTGGGTGAAGTTAATTATATTCTGGATATCGAAATCTTTCGGGATAGGAAAAACAAAATGATAGCTTTATCCCAAGTAGCATACATAGATAAAATTATCTAGAAGTATGCAATGTAGAATTCCAAAAAAGTTGGGCAACCATCTAGGCCTGTAATTACTCTTTTTAGGAAAGACTCTCCAAAATCTGATAAAGAAAGAGAATACATGAAGAATGTGTCTTATACTTCGGCAGTGGGTAGTCTTATGTATGTGATGCTTTGCACATGACCAGACATTTGTTATGCGGTTGGGATACTAAGTCGATTTTACTTAGATCTAGGACCAAACTACTGGGTTGTAGTCAATTATATTTTCAATACCTAAAAAGGACTAGAAGTTATATGCTAGTGTATTCGGGTGAGAATCTAAGACCACTTGGATACACTAATTCAGATTTCCAATCCTATCTGAATTCGAAAAGATCGATTTCTGGTTTTGTGTTTACTCTGTGTGGAATCGTCATTTGGAGAAGTGTCATGTAACATTGCACTTCACATTCAACAATGAAGGAACAATGAAGGCTGAGTATGTAGCAACCAGTAATACTTCAAAAGAAGCAGTATAACACCGCAAGTTCATTAGGGATATCGAGGTAGTTCTTAGTATATATACAGCGATATCACTGTATTGCGATAGCACTGCAGCAATAGTTAATGCTAAAAAACCAAGATTTTACTAGAAGAATAAGCATATTTATTGGAAGTATCATGTGATAAAGAACTTCATTGAGGCTGAGCATGTTACAGTATGCAAGATTGCGTCTAAGGACAATATAGCTGATTCTTTTACAATGACACTAACTATGAGAGTTTTCAAAAAGCATATAGAGGCTACAGGGATGTGAGATATGTCATATTTACTCACTTAGTGCAAGTGAGAGATTGTTAGACATAGTGCCCTACGGAGTAAAATGTTGTACTAAGTTTTTGCATACATTTTATCAATAAATAGTTTATTTATTATTCCTATATCAAATGTTGTCCTCTTTATGTTTATTTCTATTGAATGTATTATAAGCAACCAAAAGATTGAGACTGTCAGTCTGAACCTTTAAGAATCATGCATATGATAGACAGATTATACGAAAGACATGAATCTTAAAGATGATGATCTAAATCATAAGATTTGCAATCGAGAATAAAGTTAGGTGCTTTATTCATATTAAGATTGTTATATTGTCTACATCCCTAATAAAAGAAGGCTTGTCTTAGTAATTGGAGTGGAACTCTACGAGTAAAAACATTAGTTCATTGTCATAAGTGACGATTTATTGAATCAAGACAAAAAATCGAATTGATTTGGTTAATAATTCTATTTGTTCAAATCAATTCACTTTAGACAATCATATGTGTTGTGCCTTAATTCTAAAATGACTAATAGGCCTGTATTCTTAACTTATATATTTTGTATAACCGAATGGTATACTATTAATGGATAGTAAGTATTCCAATGATGAGATAATATAACATAACATAAAAATAAGCAAGAATGTAAAACGAAATTTATCCTTAAGCCGATTATGAATATCCTATGGGAATGTTGCACATTATGATATGTCAAGAATAATTAGCTTATTGAAGCTTCATAATTTATATAGTTCGAGAGTACAGCTTTAAGCTGTTAATGAAATAGTGTTAAAGTTAATAATTATAAAATATATGTATCTGGGATAAGTTATTTTATAATTATAAAAGCTTGATCTATATACGTCCATTAGGTTCCGTTTGCTAGCTTATAATAATTTCTATAAAGATACGACATGTTTTTCCTGCATACTATTGACTTATGTTAATTATTAGATTAGCTAAAATTTGACAAATTAGATTTAATAATTCATGTTGGTTTATTGATTGGATTAATTTTGTAAATTAATTCAAGATAAATATGCTGAATTATTTGGATAATATTTTATTTGTATGGGTTTATCTGTATATAACTATTTTAATCAGATAGCCTTTCTATTGGTTATTTGAATTAAAATTGAAGCTTCATAAAGGATATCTAAGTAAAATAAAATAAGATTTATCCAATTGGTTGAGATTAGATCAATCAGATCAACTTAAGGAGTTTGAATTTGGTTCAAACTCTAGGATTGCTACAGCACAGTCGACCGCGCCTTTGTATCTCGGTCGACTATGACACATGGAGTCAGATATGCGCTTCATGTAGTTTTACTTTGAAGTTGATCCACACTCGAATTTTGAGGCCTAATCTGATAAAATTTAATCCCAAATCTAACCACTATAAATAGGGTTGAGTTTTCTTTGTTATTGAGATTATTTAAGAAGCATAAAATAAGTACTCTAGTTAGAGAAACTTTAAAACTTCTTGAGAGTTATTATTCAACATTAAGAACCTTAGCTCTAGGTTTTCTCAAGTGGTTGGAAACGACAGCGCAGTCGACCGCGCCTTTGTATCTCGGTCGACTGTGACAGTTGGCGTCAGATATGTGCTTCACGTAGTTTTACTTTGAAGTTGATCCACACTCGAATTTTGAGGCCTAATTTGATAAATTTTAACCCCAAATCTGACCACTATAAATAAGGTTGAGTTTTCTTTGTTATTGAGATTATTTGATAAGCATAAAATAAGTACTTTAGTGAGAGAAACTCTAAAACTCCCTGAGAGTTATTCAACATTAAGAACCTTAGCTCTAGGTTTTCTCAAGTGGTTGGAAAGAGAGGCACTGAAGGAAAAGCTATACGACACGCGACCCCCCACACTCTGACGCGGATAGAAAATAACAAAAGAGACCAATTGAATGAGGCTTTTTTAGAATGTTATTCTCTTTATAGATTCCTGCTCGGTATACAAAAGAAGTTAGTAAGATCTATCATCAATTTATGTATTTAACATGCCAAATTTGTGTTTTAAAAAATACTCTGACTTAAAATTTTTTAGGATTCCACTACGTATTGTTTTCCAACAACTAAGTACCCTAAGAATTAAACGATATAATAGTTTTTGGAGATATTTGATCAATAAAGAGTTTATTATTTTTATATAGCATATGTTGTCCTCTTTATGTTTATTACTGTTAAATATATGATAAACAAACAAAAGTCTAAAACTATTAATCTAAACCTTTAAGACGTGCATATGATGGACAGATTATGCGAAAGACATGAATCTTAAAGATGATACTCTAAATAATAAGGTCCTCAATCGAGGGATAAAATTGGGCGCGTTATTCAAATTAAGATTGTTATGTTGTCTACATCCTTAACAAAAGATGACTTGTCTTGGTCATCGAAGTGGGACTCCATAAATAAAAATATTAGTATATTATCATAAATGACGATATATTAGATCAACATAAAAGTTGATTTGATTAATAATTTCATTTGTTTAAATCAATTCACTTTAGACAATTATATGTGTTGCATCTTAATCTTGAAACGAATTAATGAGCCCATATTCCTGACTTGTGTCTTTTGATATACCAAAGGGTGATATCCTAAATTAAAAGAAGGTACACATATCGATATGTTGGAGAGATAACTCTTGATTGACATAGACTCGTTATTCATAGATACGAAATCCATAGCTCTTTTGTAGAGTTAATAATATTATCTTATAAGCATTATCTTGTAATTGAAAAACTAAAGCTCTTAACCATTTGGATACATAGATATAACCGAATGATATACTATTAATAGATAGTAAGTATTTCAATGATGGGAAGGTAAAACAAAATTTATTCTTAAACTAATTATGAACATCTTATGGCGATATTACACACTATGATATGTCAAGGATAATTAGCTTATTGAAGCTTCATAATTTTATATAGTTCGAGAGTGCAACTTTAAACTTTTAGTAAAATAACATTAAAATTAATAATTATAAAATATATGTATATGAGATATGTTAATAAACTAGCTTGCAATAATTCCTATAAATATATGGCATGTTTTTTCTGCATATTGGTTATGTTAATTATTAGATTGACTAAAATTCGATAGATTTGATTTAACAATTCATGTTAATTATTGGTTAAATTAATTTTATAAATTAATTTAAGATAAATATACTGAATTATTTGGATAATATTTTATTTAATATAAGATAATTTGTATATAACTGTTTTTAATAAGATAACTTCTCTATTGGGTTATTTAAATTATAAAACTAAGATTCTATCTAATGTTTCCATATAAAATACGATATTTTGAGATTTATAAATTATCGTTCGATTGACAAGTCGAAGACACAAGTTCGACAGGCTGGTGCACGTGTTTGGCATGCCGACCGTGCCATGATCCTAATACGTGTTTTTCACACATTTTTTGCCAAAAGTTTATCCAAATTCGAATTTTGAAGCCTAATCTTATAAGTACTAACTCCCAATTCGACCACTATACAAAGGGAACTATTTTTCATTATTTCTTGGATCATTTTAAGAAATATAAAGAGATTATTCTAATAAGAGAAACTCTGTAACTCCCAAAGAACTATTATTCAATATCTAGAATCTTAACTCTAGGTTTTCTCAATTGGTTGGAATGAGTGTCACCGAAGGAGAAACTGTACGACGTGCAACCACCCACACTCCGATTGTGGATAGAGAATAACAAATAAGACTAGTTGGTTGAGGTTCTTTTGGAAGATTCTTCTCTAGTCATAGTTTTCTTCTGTCTTCGGTATATAAAAAAAGATATGTAAGATCTGTTATTAATTTATATAATTAGTATGTCAAATTTGTTATTTGAAAAAGACTTTAATTTAAAAATTTTTAAAATTTCCGTGTGTATCAATTTCCAACAGATATAATGGTAATGTCTAGATCAATTAATAAATAAATAAATAAATAAATGAAACCAAAATCATTTCAAAAGTTGAGACAAATCAATAAAATAAATCGGTACCTATAATTACAAAAAGCATATTAAGCTCTTTTTTTTTTTTTTTTTTCAAGTAGTCAATGTGAGTAGTACTGATGGCATCCAAAAACCAAAATCTAGATAGCAATTAGCTTCAAGAATCTCATCCATCGGAATGGAAGGCCCGACTACTATAAGCAATAATAATGAAATTTCAACAAATTTCAGATCTAGAGCTACAGAGAGAGGGAAAGGTAATATAATATAAAAAGAGTTACAGCAATAGAAAAATTAAGTTGACAACCACCAAATTAGGAAGAATAATATTTGCTTAATTTGTGCACGGACCTTTCTTTCTTTCTCAAAAAGTGGTATTCTAAATCAGACGCCGCAGCTAGCTATTTGAACAAATTGTATTTTCTTAAATACATGCATAGATATATGGATATTTATCGATCCATAATGCAATTTCTTTTGTGTATCCTCCTATTACAAATTACTGCTTGAGTCCATTTTGGCATCACTAAATTGTGGCTAAACTGTGAACGGCTATCCTTTCAAGCCTCCTCTTTTATATACATACATACAGCAGTTGGTTATTTTTTTCTTCAAATTGAATTTCATAAGACTGTTTTTACTCTGCCGCATTGTTCTCTTAAGATATAAGCAGTAAAGAGCACATATGATAAATAGATAATTTTTACAAAATACAATTCAATAGTGATCATGGAGATGAGAGGGCAAACCTGGACAATTATCGTGTGGACTATTGCAGATCTTAAAGCAGTTTTTGAAAGTACCAGCCCATGCATTTCTCTTTGTCAAGAAGTTTAATTCCAGGTTGAATAGATTTTTTGCCCATCCAGCTCATGAATCACTGCATCAAGCAAAAAGTGCTAGATTTTTTTTTTTTTTTTTTTTCTCAAGAAGAAGGAAGAAGAAAACCGAAGAAAGAAGAAGAAGACCAACGAGAGCTAAATATAAAGCATTTTCACTTCAATATGCAAGAGATCAATCCATAAACAAAAATAGAATGAACATAACGTTATGATGCAAAGTAACAAGTACAATTCCAGAAAGACATAAGAGAATTGTAAATCAAAATAAAGTAAGCATAGCCAACCTCATAGCAAATATAGACGTTAACGAACAGAAATAATGTTAGAGGAAATGATGAAACATCAGAACGTAGTAGTTAAGAAAAATGTTTAAAAGCTATTAGGGAATAGAATTAGCTACCAAAGTGAAAATTTCAAACTTTGGACCTATCCAGGAAAAAAAAACAACGGAAATCAAGTCAGAAAAGATTAGGGTACTCACTGAAAATCTGAGGTTTGGACGAAAAAATGAGGTAATCACGACTTTTGTTTCTTTTCACATGGACAATGACTTGAGGATGTCTTCTTAAACCTGTACTGTGGCAGTGGCAGTTAATGCCATCAGTGGTACGTCAAACTTATTCGCCAATTTGCCTATTTATTTAACATAAATCGGAACTTCCAGATCATGGGTCTTTAAGGGCAACATTTTTAATCAAAACCCATAAAAATTCATTAACTTTTAATGCCGAGAAAAATCGTTCTTGTTCTTTGAATTAATGAACTACTTAGAAACATAATGCACCATATATTGATACTCAAAAACACTGCAAAATCCAAAATCCAAAAGCATAAAAGCCATTGTATAATAGCTCCATTTCTTAAAGTTGCTAAGAGTTGACAAAAGTTTAAAACTTTTCCACGAAAACTGCAATTCCAATAGAAATTGAAAGAGAGAGCCAAAAGACCTAAGTCCTAATTTTTTCCGCAAGAAGAAGGAAGAAGAAATCACCCCCGTGTGAGGAGGGGGAAGGATGGCGGTAAGTACTCATCGTCGTATGGGGACGCAAAGGGATGGCGGGCGGCGGTCATCGGGAAATAAAGATCAAGCCTTGAGTTGAGAATTGAGAAAAGTTCAAAACTTCACCAAGAAAACTACGATTCCATAGAAATTGAAAGAGAGCGAGCCAAAAAAAAACCTAAGTCCTAACCTTTTTTTTGCAAGAATAAGAAAGAGGAAATCACCGTCGTGTGAGGAGGGGGAGGGAGGGCGGCTGGGACCTGCCTTCGTGCAGGGAAGCAAAGGAACGGCGGCGGCGGTCATCAGAGAAAAGGGAGATTAAGCCTTGAATTTTTTTTCACAAGAAGACAAAAGAAGAAAACGAAAGAACGAAGAAGGGGGGCAAAGAACAAAGAAGAAAAAAATAATAAGAGAATGGAGGGCAGCTGGCAGTGAAGTAAGGGATTGTTTTTTGTAACGTTGCTGTATAAGGGTTGGAAGTATTAAATAAATATAAATAAATTTAATTTATAATATTATTTTAAAACAATAAAATATTATCTATGAGCCTTTAAAATTGGGCTTTTTTAAAAATGATTTTTTCAAAAAAAAATCTTATTTGGTCAATGATTTTTTTTTTTTTTGGTTTTTGGGCATCAAAAAACTAGCTTTTTGGGCATAAAAACAGTTCTAGTTTTTTTTGTTTCCCTGGCTAGGTTCCTCTCTTCGATACAATCTTTTTTCTCTTTTCTCTGAAAAAAACTGGGGCAGCTTCGGTGTTTAGAAAAAGCCTTTTTTTTGTGCCAAAAAAAAAGATATCATTTACTTAATTTCAAATTTTTTTAACCTTTTTTTCAAATTTACCCCTTTAAAATAAATAGAAAATAAAATAAGAATATGCTTTAAATAACAACCCACAGTTTTAGAGCAGCACTAAATATTAAAAATACAATCATCATCATTATCATGTTACAGTTCCCAATCAACATATAGCTAAACATATTCACTACAATAGTTTTATAAATCTTATATGTTTTGAACGAAACACTGATAAAGCTAAGATATTCCTACACGAGACTAGCAATGTTGTCGTCTACTTTTCGTCAGACAAGTTACACTGAACTCCACCTAAGAGATAAAAATATAATAAGGATAAGCATCAATATGCCTAGTAGGGAATACCATTATTCACCTTTATGTTTTATTAATTCTACATTAATACATGTATCGTTGGTTAGTTCTCTACAATATTCATCTTATAAGATTCATTATGATCATTTTTTGTGGATACTTTACATTAAAAATTACCAAGTTTTATGCATATACATATATACATATATATCATGATTCATCAATATTCTTAGGTATCCACTTTTCACTAGAGTCTCTCATCACTCAACTTAATGAAACCTAAAAGGGCGCTCTTCCACTCTTCAATCATTCCAAGCGTGTCGGGTGAGAGGACATCAAGCCCCAAATCCTCACTAAGTTGTTTCTCGTATAGTGTAATATGGGACTTTCAGCCCAAGGGAGTATCATCACCTCCTATTTCTACCTTTTAGGGTATTCGTGCCTGATGACGTAACATTCGCCCTCTTCACGTCTTACCATTCTTTTATATTCATTCATTATGTATAAAGTCAATATTCCTAACCATAATACTCAATTATATCAATACATGTCAAATTAATTTATTTCTTGCTATACATTATAGGACAAGTTCATCCTATTGTCTCATAAGTGATATTAATATTATAACAATTCAACATATATATATATATATATCTTGCATTTTAAAGAACCAATTTTAATTCTATAGAACTTCACAAAAGTTGAGTAATAGAATCCTTACCTCTTTACAAAATATCCACAGATAACTTTTAGCTTACATAATCAAGTTCACCACATAAGCGGCAAGTGCCGTTATCCTAGACATATACAAGTAACCATACTTAACTTAAATCCTAATCTATAATTATGTCAATTTACCATATATTTTTATTGGAGTACCATAATCATTAATATGCTAAAAATATGAATATCAATTTTTTCAACTTAATTTTAGTAAATTATTAAATAAATAAAGTAATAATAAAATAAAAACATAGGAATTTTATTTTGTACAAAATATATTAGAATGGATTTTTAAAATAAATAATATGATTTTAAAATAGTTAGAAATAACATAATTAAAAGTTTGATTATCCTAGGAGTTTGGTTTTTTTTATTCCTCCCTTAGATTGTAGGTTCAAATCCCATCTAAAGCATAAAATCCAGCCTCTATTTTTTTTTAAATTAAATCCCCCTTTGAAAAAACAACATGCAGTTTCTAGAAAAACAATGTGTAATTTTTGTGAAAAACAACACTTGAAAATTTTTCCATAGAGAACCCAAAATCTAAATTTTGAGTTTTTCTTCAAAATCTTGGCTTTCTAGCAGCTTTCTAAGCACAAAAACAATGTATATATATAATTATCTCTATACAATATAAACTTATTTCCATATATTTTTATACTCAAAACATAATCACAATCTAAGTTTCAAATTTTGAAAAGCTTACGTCAAAACTTAGTTCAAAATTGTTGTTTGATCATGGAAATGTCAAAACCTCCTTAATGTTTGAGTTTGTGAGAGATTGTTTATGGATTTAGGTGAAAGATAACTTCGTGTGATTTTGGGTTTATTTCTTAGGTTTCCTCTACTTTGTGTCACAAGGGAAGAGAAAGAAGAAAATAAAAAAGAAGCAGGGAGAATGAGGAAGAGATATGGTGGGAAAGAGAGAGAGAGACATAGTCTCAAATAAAAAGAAGAGGAAATGATTGAAAGGGGACAAATAGTTGAAGAATACATGACGTTTGTCTTCTCTGGAGACTTTCATGCCATGTAATGCCAATATAACATTTTCATAAATAGTTGGAACAACAAAAGCAACTCGGTAAATTTTAAATAGAACAAAATTTTTAAATTGTCACATTTTACACAATCATACATGTTAAAATAATGGGTGTTACAACTCTTCCCTCCTTTAAGAAATTTCATCCCCAAAATCTTCATACAACTGAACATGACATTAAAACAAATATTGGAATTTCTCTCTCATTTCCAATTTAAGTTCTAAAGTGGCTTCTTCAACATTATGATGTTGCCACATCACTTTCACTAGAGGAATTTCACAACGATGTAAAATTTTTACTTCATGCTCAAATATCTGAATTAGAACTTCCTCATAAGTTGTGTCCTTTGGATTGGGACATTTGTTGACATGATAACATGTGATAGGTTTGGTTTCTATTTCTTCATCATCGACGCATGGAATACCTTATGCATATAGGACAATTAAAGTGGCAAGTCTAGACGGTAAGAAAGCGATTCAATCCGTTCTACAATCTTGAATGGTCCAATATACCTTGGTGCTAGCTTTCCTCTAACATCAAATTGAGAAATACTACGTTTTAGTTTCACTTTTAGAAATATATAATCTCTGAACATGAACTCTAATGGTCACCTCCTCTTATTTGCATAGCCTTTCTGTCGACTTTGAGCTGTCTTAAGGCACTCATGAATAATCCATATCTTATCCGTTGTTTCCCTGATAACCTGAGGTCCGAGATCAAGGTGCTCTTCCCTTTCAATCTAACATACTAGAGATCTACACGGCCTACCATATAAAGCCTCACATGGAGCCATCCTAATGCTTACCTGATAATTGTTGTTATATGCAAACTCAACATATGGTAATTATGCGGTGCAGTTAGTTCTAAAGTCCAACATACAAGCACGAAGTATATCCTCTAGGATTTGAATAACATGTTTCAGTTGCCCATCCGTTTGAGGATAACAAGTAGTATTGAAACTCATCTGAGTTCCCAAGACTTTCTGTAATTCTCTCTAGAACTTCGATGTGAAACGGGTATTTCTATCAATGACTATTAACGTTGGTACACCATGCAATGTCACTATCTTCTCTACATACAATTGACATAGCTTAAAGACATTATAGCTGGTTTTAATTAGGATAAAGTGGATTGTTTTTGTTAATCGATCCATAATTACCTAAACAGCATCATGTCCCACCTAAGTTCTAGGAAATCATGTAATGAAATCCACCATCTCATAGTCCTCTTCCATTTTGAAATAGGTAGGCTCTTTAGCTCACCCCAAGCTTTTGATGTTCCGCTTTAACTTGTTGCCATATCATGCACTTGGAGACAAAAGTTGCTACATCACATTTCATTCCCTGCCACCAGTATTGTCACTTCAAATCTATATACATCCTAAAGCTTCCAGGTTAAATAGCAAAGTTAGAGAGGTATGCTTCATCCAACACTGCATGCCTAAGATAAAGGTCCTTCGAAACAACTAATCTCCCTTTATAAAAACAAGAATCCTTCTCGTTTTATCTACCATCCATCCATCCAATTGTTCACCATTCCGTATACGCTCTCCCATATCATACGTAATTCTTCGTCATGCCATTGTCCTTATTTTACTTGCTGAATTAATGTAGAGGTAGTTATCACGTTGAACATGAGGGCTCTTTCATCATCTTCATAATACTACAAGTCAAAGTCAATGATGGTAATTATTTGCCTCTAATCCTCCAATGCTAAGCTGGCCATTATCCCATTGTTCTTATGACTCAAATTATCTGCCACTGCATTCGCTTTACCAAGATGATATTGAATACTAAATTCATAACCACCATGTATTTGGTCCATCTCTATTGTCTTAAGTTGAGATCCTTTTGAGTAAATAGATACTTCAAACTTTAGTGGTTGGTCTAGATCTCGAACCTTGTGCTATATAGGTAACATCTCCAAATCTTAAGCGTGAAGACCATAGCAACTAACTCGAGGTTATGTGTAGGATAATTCCTCTCATGGGGTTTCAGTTGGCGTGAAGCATAAGCAACTACTCGACCATGTTATATTAGTACATAGTCCAAACCATTTCCTAAGGCGTTAGTGTACACGAAGTAAGGCTCCTCGTTATTAGGAACGACATGTACAGGTGCATTGGTGAGTCTCTGCTTTAGTTCCACGAATTCTTCCTCATATTTATTGTCCCACAAGAACATAACATTCTTTCTGGTGAGCCTTGTCATCAAAGAAGCAATCTTTGAAAAGTTCTCCACAAAGTGCCGATAATATCTAGCTAATCCGATAAAACTTTGGATTTTTCAGTCATCCCCAATTCAACATTGCTTCAATTTTAGAGGGGTCCACTGAGACACCTTCTTTAGAGATAACGTGTCTTAGAAATTTGACTTTCATCATCCAAAAGTCACACTTTTCCTTTTTCACATATAGATCGTGTTCCCTTGACATCTATAGAGCAATCCTCAAATGTTCAGCATGCTCCTCCTTGGTCTTAGAATAGATCAAGATATCATCTATGAAAATAATGATAAATTGATCTAAGTATGGTCGAAAAACTCGGTTCATCAAGTACATTAAACCCACAGGTGCATTGATCAATCCGAAAGACATAACAAGAAATTCAATGTGACCATAGCGAGTTGAGAATGTTGTCTTTGGAATGTCTTTTTTCTTTATCTTTAGTTGGTGATATCCAAACCATAAGTCAATCTTTGAAAACTATCAAAATCCTCCCAACTAATCAAACAACTCGTCGATTCATGTTAAGGGATACTTATTCTTAATGGTCAACTAATTGAGTTGGTGATGATCAACACTAAATCTCAACGATCCATTATGTTTCTTCATAGAGAGCACTGGAGCTCCCCAAGGTGACGTACTTGGTCAGATAAATCCTTTCTCCAGTAGTTCACTAGTTGCTTCCTGAGTTCCACCTTCTCAATAGGTGCTAGCCAGTATGGAGCGATGGAAATAGGCGCTACTCCTAGGACTAAATCGATAACAAAATTCAATCTCTCTGTCAGGCGAAAATCCTGGCAATTTATCTAGAAAAACATCTACGAATTCATTTACCACAGTAGTATGTGAAGATGAGTCACTCTTCTTTGATTCCCCTTTTGAAGGAAAGATTATTTCAAGACTTGTGAAATTCCTTCATCCTCTAATACAAGCTTTTAACATAGGGGTTGGCATCACTGTCCTCGTCTTAGCTTGGAAATCAATGGCTTGGTCATTCTTTGTAAATAAGGAGACACATTTTCGGTGACAATCTACTATAGCTGGGTATTTAGTTTTCCAATCTATGCATAGGATTACATCAAACTTCGAAATGATTATTGTATATAAGTCAGTTGAACGTCTACGTTCTCCTATTGCCATACACACTGACTTATAGATCATAAAAACTTCAGCTATTCCACCCATCAATGTACTAAGAGTTAACAAGGAGTTATATGTTTCAATTTTTAGTTGTAGTATAGAAGCAAATAACATAGATATGAACGAATAAGTAGCACTAGTATTAAATAATACATAAGTCCAAGAGTGAGATACGTGAATCATACCGTCTACAACAATTTGTCAACTTGTCTTCCTTGTCCAGTCGTAGTTGTAACAGCATAAGCCTAAGCTGTTGCCTTTCCTTTTTTATTGTTTCTCTTCCCTTGAGTTCCTTGATTGCTACTAGTATTATTATTCCCCCCAGGAAAGTACGGTCTTTGATTAACAAAAAGCCTAAGAAGTCAATTAGAAGTTCTAATTTGGATGGAAACCCGAACCCTGTGGTCACTGTTGATAATTATATTTGGGCTAGAACCCCCGAGGTTGAGTCACCAAGACATAAGAGACTGGCCAACTTTGTTGTAATGCCCCTCAGTTTTGATTTCCTCCCCCACATAGTGGAGTCAAAATGACTACCTTGTGGCCTTGGAGTGAAGGATGGCTATGTAGGGTGATCGGGGTAGTTTCTTCTCAAGTGTCCCATTTTTCCACAGTTATAAGAAGCGTATGGCTGGAAGCATCCTATACCTAAGGAAGAATTCGATACCTAAGGATCCACTACCAACACTCACTCTGCTATTCTGAGATACTTACCCTTGTGACCTTTACTTCTTGTTTATCTTCTTCTAGCGTCCACCAGAACCTTTGTATTCTCCATAGGTATTATTTAGCTTTGACTCTGCACGCTGAGGAGCAACTACTAGTTCAAGAAACTCAATTGATGGAATAACAGCTATCATTTGTCTGATTTTAGGTCTTAGGTTATTTCTGAACTTTTCACATCTCACCATAAGGTCTGACACAACTCTAGGATTATAACGAGACAGTTCTATGAATCGGGTATGATATTCGGCTACTAACATGTCTTCTTGTATAAATTTTCAAATTTTGACTTTGGGGAACATACGTATTATAGAATATCATTTCAAATTGATCCCAAGTAAGATTCGACACGTCATTATCATCTTTTTGAATATCCCACTCTTCCTTAGCTTTGCCCTCAAACACATACGTGGTAAAACTAACTCGGTATTCTTGTGGGATTCTCAGAGTATCCAACTTCTTCTTAATAGCCTTTAACCATTATTCTCCCATACTAGGATTGGGTTCTCTGGTATACACAGAAGGTTTTTGTTTCATGAACTCTTTTAGTACGGTTAGGTGATGTTGTTCAGGGTCACGAGCCTCCACAGGTCTCTGCACATTTTCTAAAGCTTGAAAAATCTAACCCAAGTTATTTACTTCTGGTACAACTAGTTGAGGCTGCATTGCCTATCGAGTTTCTCAACTTCTTGAGCTTATTCTGTCAGTTAAGGTTGCTCAACTTTTTAAACTTGTTCAACCTGTTGTGGCTGCGAAGCTATTTGAACTTGCTCGGTAGGTTGTGACTATTTAGACGATTGAACATGATGTCTTGGCAACATGGTTTCATTTAACTACAAAAGTTTAACTAGGATTAGTACCAATGATAATGACATTTGTTAGACATGTATGCCTTAAGGAGTAAAAATGTAATATGTTTTTGAAAATATTTTTATCAATAAAGAATTTATTTATTATTTATATACCAAATCTTGTCCTCTTTACACTCATATTTGCTGAATGTATGTTAAGTAAACAATAGTCTGAGACTGTCGATCTAAACCTTTAAAAATTATGCATATGATGCACAGATTATGTGGAAGATACGATTCTTAAGGTGGCGGTCTAAATCATAAGATCCGCAATCGAGGAAATAAAGCTGGGCGCTTTATTCATGTACAGATTGTTATATTGTCTATATCCCTATTGGGAGATGGTTTGTCTTGACCATCGGAGGTGGACTCTGTGAATAGAAACATTAGCACATTGTCATAGGTGACGATGTGTTGGATCGGGACATAAAGTGAATTGATTCAGATTAATAATTCTTTCTAGGCAAATTGATTCACTTTAGACAACCTTTTGTATTGTATCTTAATCATGAGATGAATAGTTGGCCTGTTGTGTTGACTTATATCTTTTGATGTACCAAAGAGTGACACCCACATTATAATAGTGGTACGTATGCCAGTACGTTGGAGGCATGGCTCTTGATAGCGTAGACTTGTCACTCATAGATATGGAATCCATAGCTCCTTTTTAGGAGTAGTTGATATCCTCTTATATGTGTTATCTTGTAATTGAAATACTGGACCGCTCAACCATTTGGAAACATAGGTGTAATCAAATGGTATACTATCTTTAGATGAAAAGTTTTTTTATGGTGAGATAATGGAACGTATGATAAAAATAATCAGTAAGGTAAGACAGAACTTGTCCTTAAGCTGATTATGGATAATCCTATGGGGATATGATACATTATGATATGTTATGGAGACTTAGCTATTCGGGCTTCATAATTCTATATAGTTCGAGAGTGCAGCTCTAGGCTTTTAATGGAGTAGCGTTGGAGTTGATAATTATGAAATGTATATCTAAGATATTAGGTTTCATAATTATCGGGAGCTTGAACCATATAGGTCCATCAAGTCCCCTTTGCTAGCTCATAAAAATCCTGTAACGATACGGCGTGTTTTTTCAATAATTAGGGACTTGTGTCAGATTTATCAGATTAGCTAAAATTTGGTAAAATCAGATAATTCATATTTGTTTATCAGTTGAATTAATTTTGTAATAAAATTAATTCAAGATAAACTTGTTGAATTATCGAGATCAGATAATTCATGTCTGTTTATCGGTTGGTTTAATTTTGAATTAATTCAAGATAAACTTGTTAAATTATCAGGAATATTTTTTTTCTTAGCGATTATCTAAATATGACTGTTTTAATCAGATAATTTCTCGATTGGGTTATTTGAATTAATACTGAGGCTCTATCCCAAGAATCTCTAGTGGGAAATAAAGATTCGCAGGGATCTTTTATCAGAGGTTTGGTAGGCCGATCTTTAAGTTCGGCCTTCCAATTGAGGAGGTTCGACAGGCCAATCTGTCAGTTTGGCCTGCCGACCGAGCGATAAAAAGATCACGCGTTTTCATGCAGATTTTGTCAGATATTGATTTTGATTCGAATTTTTAAGGCCTTATCTGATAGGGATGGACTCCTAGGCCCAACCTCTATAAAAAGGGAGTGAGTCTCATTATTAGCTTGATCAGTTCAGAAATTTAGAATGAGACTCTGTCAGCGAGACTCTGAAACTCCCCGGAAGGCTATCATTCACAAATCACAAATTATAGCTTTGGGTATATCTTTATTATTAGTTGGAAGTAGAATCACTTGGTGGAAAAACAGAATGCAATGAGCCTACACTCATTTCGATCGTGGATATAGAGTAGCAAAGAAGACCAATTGGTTAAGGCTCTTCTGGAACGTTACTTCTCTTCACAGATTGGGGGAGTTTTTCGGCATTCAAAGGTTAGTAAGATCTGGTTAATATATGTATATAGTGTGTCAAACTTGTATTTTAAAAAATACTCTAATATAAAAATTTTAAAAATTCACTTCATACTATTTTTCTAACAACATTAACATTTAACTTTAAAACCGTTTTGAAAAATTGATTTTTAAGGTGGTGCTACATCCTCTAAGTTAACCGAACCTAGGCTCTAATACCAAAATCTGTAACACCCTTATGTAAAGGTTAGCAGTATTGAATAAACATAAATAAATTTAATTTACAATGCCATTTCAAAACAATAAAAAATTGCCCATGGGTCTTTGAAATAAAGATAAAATAAGAACATGCTTTAAATAACAATCCATAGTTTTAGTGTAGCACCAAACATTAGAAATACAGTCATCATCATCGTCATCATGTTACAATGCCCAATCAACATATAGCTAAACACAGCCACTACAACAGCTTCATGAATCTTACATGTTTTGAACGAAATACAAATAAAACTAAAATATTCTGACACGACACCAACAATGGTGTCATCTATCTTTGTCAGACAAGTTACACTGAACTCCATCTAAGAGATAAAAATATAATAGAGAAAAGCATCAACATGCCTATGAGGGAATATTAATGCTCACCTTTAGGTTTTATTAATTCCACATTAATTTCCGCATGGTTAGTTACTTCTCAACAATATTTATCTTATGAGATTCATTCTGATCATTCTCATAGATACCTTATGTTAATCATTACTAAATTCATACATATACCTATATATATATATATATATATCATGATTCATCAATGTTCCTAGGTATCGATATTTCACTAGAGTATCTCATCACTCAACTCAACAAAACCCAGAGGGGTGTGCTTTTACACTCTTTAATCATTCCAAGAGCATCAGGTGAAGGGACATCAAGCCTTGGATCCTCATCAAGTCATTTAGTATATTCTAGGACTATCGATCCAAGAGAGCGCCATCACCTCTCCCTAATTACCTTTTAGGGTATTTGTGTCTAAGAACATAACCACCGCCCTCTTTACGCCTTACCATTCCTTTATAATCATTCATTATGTATAAAGTCAATATTCCTAACCATGATACTCAATTATATCAATACATGTCAAATCAATTTATTTCTCGCTATACATTACAGGACGAGTTCATATTATTGTCTATAAGTGATATTCATATTATAACAATTCAACATATGCATATATCTTGCATTTTAAAAAACCATTTTTAATTCCATAAAACTTCATAAAGTTGAGTAATAGAATCCTTACCTCTGTGCAAAATATGCATAGATAACTTTTAGCTTACACAATCAAGTTCACTACGTAAGCTCCAAATACATCATTATCCTAAACGTATAAACGTAACCATACTTAACTTAAATCCTAATCTCTAATTATGTCAATTTATCATTTATTTTTATTAGTATGCCATAATCATTAATGCTAAAAATATAAATATCAATTTTTTCAACTTAATTTTAGTAAATTATGAAATAAATAAAGTAACAATAAAATAAAAACATAGGAATTTAATTTTAGTACAAAATATGTTAGAATGGATTTTTAAAATAAATAATATGATTTTAAAAAATTTAGAAATAAAATAATTAAAAGTTTGATATTCATTCAAAAAAACAATTTGAAATTACAAACTTTATAGACAAACATTTATTATTTTTAAAACATTAGTTGTTAGATAGTTATCCTATCCTAGTGTTTTAGTCTTTCTTATTTTTCCCTTAGGTTGTGGGTTTAAAACCCCATCTCAAGCATAAAATCTGTGCTTTATTTTTTTTTATTAAATCTCCTTTTGGAAAAACGACACCTGGAAATTTTTCCACAAAGAACCCAAAATCTAAATTTTGAGTTTTTCTTCAAAATCTTAATTTTCTAGCAACTTTCCAAGCACAAAAACAATATAGAAACAATATCTAATCATCTCTATACAATATAAACTCATTTCCATGGATTTCTATGCTCAAAACATAATCATAATCTGACTTTTAAATTTTGAAAAGCTTACCTCAAAACTTAGTTCAAAAGTGTTGTTCAATCTTGAAAATATCAAAACCTCCTTGATCTTTGAGTTTGTGAGAGATTGTTTGTGGATTTAGGTGAAAGATAACTTACTGTGATTTTGGGTTTATTTCTTAGGTTTCCTCTACTTTGTGTCACAAAGGAAGAGGAAGAAGAAAATAAAAGAGAAGCAAGGAGAATGAGGGAGAGATATAGTGAGAGAGAGATAGTCTCAAATAAAAACAAAGAGGAAATGATTGAAGGGGACAATTAGGTGAAGAGTAGGTGACATTTGTCTCCTTTAGAGACTTTCATGTCGTATAATGCTAATATGGTATTTTTATAAATAACTAGAACAGCAAAAGCAACTCAGTAAATTTTAAATACAACAAATTTTTTAAATTGTCATGTTTTACAGAATCATACCAGTTATAACATGTCTTATATTTTTCCCTAAAATGTAAAAAAAAAAGGCAAAACAAAAAGTAGTAAAACAGAGAATAAACCAAGGGCAAAAACATAATTCAACACGAGGGTGGAACCTAATGAAGGGGTAAATAGGAAAAACACTATACTTGGGACAAAAAAGATAAAACATTGCACTATATATAGTCTATTTGTTTCACGATGTACAGTGTTAAATGGCTCTTCTTTAGTATATTATATTATTGTTGATGACAAGGGCATAGTTGAAGGCAACCTAAGCCAACTAGGTATTAATTGCGAAGCTAGGAGAATCCCAAGCCAACCAGCCAACTTGGAAGGTGTTTGAAAACAAAGTTGAAACTGTAACATATGAGAGCTTTACACTATAGCAAACTTTGGCTTTTCACTATAACGTTTGAGAACTTTATACTATAGTAAGTTAAAACATAAAATTCTAATTAACTTGTGAAACTAAGCCTTCATATTAATTACGGAGTTAGGAGAATTGCAAGCTCATCTCTTAAGTCAGAGACAACCTAAGCCAACTCCTTATTCATAGGATAATAACGAGCCGAGCTCATATTAAACGCAGAGCAGAGGGCTCACAAGGTTTTTTTTTTTTTTTTTGTGGTAATGTACGTTATAATGACTAATTTAAAAAATATGATGAATTTTAGAAAGATAATTTTAAAGATGAAAACGAAAAAGAAAAAAGTTTCCAGTAAAGCTCACTTTTACTTATTAAAATTAGTTGCTAAATCATATGTACAGATATATTTACTAATAATTGATCAATATTATATTTACTGACTAAATTAATTAGTATATTTTACATTTATTAAATAACTAGTTAGGAAGTACATGCTAACGGAGGTTTGTCTTTAATTTTGTATTTTTATTTTTATTTTTTGTTATTCTAGAATATCAAAATAAAAGCACTTATTTGGCATATATTTGAGAAAATTGTTTTAACGAGAGCAAATTAGTAGAAATATGAACAATCAATCAAAATATGAGATTTGAAAAATAAACAAACAGTTGAATGTTATTTATGTATATACAATTAGAACATATTTGTCAAAACAATTCTAGTGGGCATAAAATTGAAAAATAATTAATTAACAGATACCTACGTGCGTCAACAATTATCCAAACTATGAAGCATTCTTATTGATATTGTAATGAATTTGAATTGTTACTATCAAATGTATCAAGTTTAGCATCTTTTCTCCAAGAGTCAAGTTATGTCATGTGTATAGGAAAGTAATTAAGGCTGCCCTTTTTATTACTATTTATGCTGTAATTATAGATGATGAGCTAATCTAGTTGGAGGAAACTCTGTCCTTTACAGAAACTGTTATTGTCAATAACGCTTATTATCATTAATAATAAGCGTTTCTATTTTCAAAAAAAAATCCCCTTCCATACTACTCTCAAAGTGTAATCTATATTTTTCTCCAACTGTGACCACAAAACAATTTATAAAAGAGAAAAGAAGAGGACAATGAGAAATTTTCTAGTTAATGTAATAATATTTCCATCACAAACTCCATAAACTGAAATCTAACTATGCTAAAAAAAATAAAAATTATAAAAATTACAAATAGAGAAACATAAAATCTGAATCATTTTGGGCATGTTTACTAAGCCAGAAAGGAATGTAATGGAAAATGTAATAGGATTCAAAAATAAAGTAAAGGCAACAGTAATGGGAACATTCATTCCCTTTTTGGTGTTTATTTGTCTGTTTGATAGTGTAATAGGAAACAATCTCATTTCCTTTCTAGTGTTTACATAGAGATCTTATTCATTGTAATTACTAAAATATCTTTTTGTTACAAAAGTAATAACCATTAAATACTTACATGTGAATTTTGACATCTAAGTAATTATAGCATTCATTCTCTTTAATAGAAAATCAATGCTAAAGGGTATGTAAAGATTAGTATTCTCTTTCTTTATTCTTTATATTGTGTAGGACCTACAAAACTTTTATTATAATTTTGTAAGTAAACACATTATTTAAGAGAACAAAGAATCGCTACTTATTTTCTCTTGCAAAGTAAACATGCCTTAACTTTAGAATTCCAGTCGTGATTCCAAGATGAACCTAAAGTAAAGTACTTACTTCCATTGTAATGGTGAACTTTGAGCTTGCTAAGGATGGCATAATATTCAACCTCGGATTTTCGCAACGATGGGCAATTGTTTAAGATTTTAATCAACTTTCTTGCTAATGAAAACCAAAATGAAACCTTGATTCCCGTATCCACATTCAAATGAACAAACTTTCCAATTATACAATCCAAAAAAATAAAAAAGAAAAAAAAGACAAACCTCGGAGTTTTCGAGAGATCGAAGAACAGTGTTGCACCCTAGAAGGTATTTGCCACTCTTCATGGTTGATGGTAGGGTTGAGCTTCATTAAATAGTAGAGACAGAAAATTAAGAAAAATTAAAATTAAAATGCAAGGTCCCAATTAATATGTAAATCCGAAGAAGAAACCCTAAAAATGGGGGCTGCAACAGGATTCTATGCCACGAGGTTCACCAAAATACCACTTGTGCTCCCATAAGTTTGTTTTATAATTTTTTTTTGAAGGGAGAATTTCTCTTGTTAGCATGAAAAGGGGCTCAATGTTTAAGGGCCCTTTGCCTCACAAATTCAACCAACTTTTTGAATTCAAATCTTCAGAATCTTTGAATACGTATTTGTTTCCTAAAATTTAAATCAAATGAATGCTATTAGACATGTTTGCTATAGTAAAAACTAAAATTCTCTCTTTTATATTTGAGGAAAAAATCATAACTTCTTCATTTGATATCCGATTAATACAATTCTTCTTTCATTATGTTTCTAATAAAGAGATGAATAAATAAGATCCATATTGCATGTTTTTTAGAATTGATTTTGTTAGATTTGTTAATAAATTAAGAAAATTTACACTGTCTATCCAAACACAAATTATAATTTTATTCCATATTCAAATTAACACTTTAAATATACATCCAAACATTAATTTGGATAGTAATTTAAATCACCAATTCAAATCATATAGCTCAAACTAAAATAATCTAAATCAACACAATTTGAATTAATTTACCAAATGAACCCTAAAACTTTGTTATATGAAATATCTTTAAAAAAATCATTTATTAACATATACCAGTGATAAGTACATGTCCCGTGCTTGTATTTTTTAGGAAAATCTAAAATTTTTTCCACAATTTAGTTTTACTCATTTTTATTTTGCTAATAGTTTAATTTAGTAAAAAAAAAAAAAGAGTTAAATAGAGGGTATTTTAAAAGGAGAAAAATTGTTAGTATGAAAAGTTAGGGAAAAACATTTGTAATTGGAGTAGTTGAGAAGAATTTGGTTGGAAAAAAAAAAATGTTTGAGTCAAATAATCTCATGTTTGAGGAAAAATATTTTAATAAAAGTATATTAAGGAGAAGAAATTGCTTAAATAGAAAGAAACATGAACAAAAGTTGGAAGTCATACTTAATTGAATAATATATTAAGTTGGAGGTCACGCTTAATAAAATAACATATTAAAGAATAGAAAAGATTGTGCAATAAGATTTAATTAAAAAATATTTGGATGATATATATGTTAAGAAAATTATTTAATAAAATGGATCTGAAAATATATAAACAAACTAACCAAAAAAGTAGGATAGAATTAACAAAAAAAAAACACTGAAGATGCAAAAGGAAGGAGGATAAAAAAGGAAGAGAAGAAAAGATTAAAAAAATAAGGATAAAAAAAACAAATAAAAATTTTCAAATAAAAAGCAACATGATGATGAGAAATATTAAAAAAACAAAAAAAAAAGTGGAAAATAAAAAGGCAAAAATAAAGGAGACGAAACGTCCCCTCAATAAATCAAACAAAAAAAGTGGGGGGAGTTTCGTTCCCCCACGTGTCAACTCCTCGAGGCTAGCCTCAAGACACTTCTATAATAGTAAGATAAGATAAGATAACAGAAATAACACATATCTAACGAAACATGAGGGACTTGAATAATTTAATATACAAATATTATTTTTTTAATTATTTTAAAAGATTTTTTAGTTTATATTCCACAACAATCACAATTGAGGAGTACGGATTGCGATTATCAAGTTTAAACTAGTATTGGATTGAATCTAAGAAAACTTCAGCTTAAGTTGGAATAGATTTGAGTGGATGTTTAGATACATGTTAAAAACATTCAAGCGAATACACATAAAAAGAAGAATCATCTCAATCAAAATTGAAACGAAAAAGTTATGACATTTTAAGCTTGAGTTAGAAGAGAGAAGGCAAAAAGCAAATAGTTTTAATTGTAGCAAATGAGTTTGAATTAATGATTAAAGCTTTAGCTAAATTATTTTGAATAACCTCAGAAAAAACATGCATATCATGCTACACTTTTAAAAAATATCATTATTCATGTGACATAAAATAGTTTTTTTTTCTAAGTTGTTTAACACTACTACTCATATTATTTTTAAAAATAATTAATATGAATTTCCAACCAAATCAAAATTGACAAACCATGATACTCTTCCAAACATGGCATATAACAACTTACTGAACACCAAATTTTGATTCAAACTAGTGTTTCTAAACATGGGATATATCGACTTTTAAAATATATTTTAGTAACATATAAAATATATTTATAAGTTTCAAACATATATGACACATGTAAAATGGTAAGTTTCAAAAAATAGTATTACAAAAATTCTCCTTTTTTATCACTTGCTAAACACCAATTCTGATTCGAACTAGTGTTTCCAAACATGGTATACATCAAATTTTAAATTCAAATTAGTTTTAGACATAATATAATAACCAAAATTCTCATATTTTGTACAATATGTCAGTTATGTGTCAATTCAGCTAAAAAGTGTCAATTCAATTAGAAATTCAAATTGAATGAGGTTTTTTCGTTGATATTCGTAGCTTAAGGGAAATGAATCTTTGAAAATCAGGTAACAAATTGTTGTAAGAGTAATAATAAGTTTTTCAAATCTAAAGATACCTACAAAAATAGAAGAATAAACTATAAACAAAAACCTAGAAAATATAATTATGTAATTAATATATTCATAGAAGTGAATGAGACATTACTAATTTTTAAGCTTTTTTTTTTAAGTTTTCTAGTTTATTTATCAAAATAATTAAAAGTTTTTATATTAACTTTTAATTCAAATTAGATGTAGACATAATAGAATTAATAAAATAGCTTTAGATTATGTTCCACTTACCAATTATGAGTCAACTTCCGTTAAAATGTTTAACAAGAAAAGTTTTTTTTTTTTGGTTAGATATTTCATAGATTATAAAAAAAAAAACAAATATAACATTTTCAAAATCAGCAGAGATATTGTTGCAAGAGTTTTAATTGAGTAGGAATTTTTGTGATTAATATTTTTTAACTAATGAATAAAATCTTAATTTTACTAAAATGAATACGTTACATAATTATAACTTTCTAGTTTATTTTTTTACAATTTATTTTCTCGACAAAGGTAGCCTTTATATTTGGATAAAACTTAATTCTAGTTTATCTGCGCACACTTTGTGATGAAGAAGCGGAAAAAAATACCCTTAAATAGTTTATGAAAAATAGTGAATATTTTAATTTAAAATATAAAAACATTTTAAAAAGATGAAACTTCATAAAAAGAACTTGTAAGTACTTTTTTAAATGTTTTAAAAATGTTTAACTATTTTTTTTTAAAAAATCTAGAAGTAAATTTGGCTAAAGTAAAGGAATCTTTATATGTTCTCTTTGGTTTTTCATCCATAAATCTCGTAAATAATAAAATTGAAACATTTTTTTAATTCAAGTTTCTTTAAATAGGAGAATAAATTGCAAAAATATCAAATAAAACTAGAAGGTATATTTACGTCCATATCCTTTTGACGTCGTACTCAACATCTCCAAACTATAGGGCTCATAAAGTTTAATGTGCGTCTCCAAACCAAAAATAGTATTATCCCGGAGTAAAGTTCAAATGTTTTGAATGCTAACATCATATTAAAATTTAGAGATCCATTGTGTTTCAACCCTCAATTATAAATTCGATATTTAAAACGCCAATGTATCCTTCCAAATATAGCCACATCATATTACTTTTGTTGGTTACACTAAAATCATATTCGCATTTTCAAACCGTTTGTTTAAGAAGCGGCCATGAATCAATTATAAAGTGCTTTTGTTATTATCGGTTTGGCTCTTTGCTGCGAGATTCCATGAATCTGATTGTCGCTATAAAAACAAGGGTTCCTTCAATGGTATCACATTACACATTGTGGCCAACGAGTGAAGTTAAACAACCACGGCATGTTATTGGGGCTCGTTACAGACAAGTCATAAAAATAAGGCTCACATTGATTTATGCCACTAAAAAAATTACTTGAAAAAAATACCACGTCATACTATGATATATAATTTGTAATACCAAATATACCCTCAAGATAATTTTTAATATACCTCAAAATAAGAATATATTAGTCTTTTTAATTTGATTAGCATCTTTATTTATAGTATTTAATTAGATATTTTTTTTAGGTACAGCACAAATCAATCCACATTTTAAAAAGTATGACGTAACATGTAATTTTCTCATTTAAATATCTCCGGCTTATTGATCAAAAGTTCAAATGTTGGACACCAAGGCTGAGGCCTGCCTGTAAGACTTTCAACGTACATTCTAGTCAGTACCTGAAGAAAGCCCTTTAGCAGTGCTTAGGGGAGTCTGCTAGGGTCCGTCACCACCTTCCCGAACTCAACTTTATCAAACAAAAGAAAACAGAAAACAGATCGTGATACCTTAAACGCAGATCCTACATTTCAGAACCAATGTATATTCAAGTATCTTTTGTGTACAAATTAGATTCTAAACGAAAAACAAACTTTGAAACTCAAGTTCAAAAAGGAAAACCAGATATAGGCAGGTGTGTGCTGATACACACACATAAAGACGACTCTCAATTTCAAGGGTTCTAATACTAAATCTGAACATACGCGTACACCAAAGCAGTCCTTCAAAAAAGCCCAACTCCAGCATGGAAGGACACTCTTTTCCAACATCAACATCTGCAGACCTGCAAAGACGTAGTTATAGATACTTCCTTAACCTTTATTTAGCAACCAACCCAAAAGATAACCCTCATAGCAGCAAAAGATAACCGTAAAACAGCTCCTTACTTCTAATTGCTTTTCCCCTGAGCTGCAAGTTTTGCAGCGACTTGTTCTTCCGACAATGGCAAGTAGTAGATACGAGGAGTCGCTTTGGTTTTACGAAAGAGGTCATCCAATGTGACAATCGGAGGATCAAGCTTTCCTGGCAGTGGGGGTGGAGGCGGAAGAGTAAGCCGCTCTCTTGCTTGGGGTGGGTTAGACAAAGGTGGTGGCGGTGATGGAGGGGCTACAACCTGCTGCCTATGTTGGCGAGGGGACTGCTGGGGCTGCAAAGCAGGTGGGGTCAGAGGAACAACAGGAGCTGCATTGGCAGGTGCAGCTGGAGCCAGTGGAGTCTCCACCCGAGTTTTAACTTCCTGAGGATCGACAAACTCAGCCAGAAGAAGGCGCCCGCCATTTGGAGGCCACTGTAGGTTATACACTGCATTCCGTGTTTCTATGGCTTCTTCAACCGACGAATACTGCATCGTCATAATTATCAATTCAGATTTATTTATCACTCCAATATTTTACTAATCTAGATGTACATGCGCATGCAATTGTCAGTGCAAAATATAGGCAGAGAGTCTTACAGTAACGTAGCAGTGGGTCTTAATATGATCCATCCAAAAACTGGTAACATTCCCAGTTTTACCCAAAAGTTCTTGCACAGCTTTCAGGGTAAATGGACGCAGAAAACGATCAATTCTGAGGGAGTTAGTGGGAGGTTTTGGGGACGGTGGAACTGCAGAAAAATGAAAAGAAACAAAATAAAATAACATGTTTGATAAAATTATTCAATCCAAATAAAGGTTGTTTAGAAACTCACCAACACGCTCCTTAGGTGCACCCTCACTAGTTGAGTCCACTCTTGCTAAGCTCTTAGAAAGAGGAGACTGAAAACTATCCTTGGGAGTAGTGGCGGGTGTAAGGTTAGAGCTTTGTCGCTCTGGAACTTTTAGGCTTTCAGAGTTCCACCGTCGTTGCTTCTTTAGAGGCTCATTGTTTCCATCCAATGATTGATCTTGAAAAGAAAAATACGTTTGTTTAGGGAAAAAAATACTAAACTGAAATACTGAACAAAATAGAAAACCATGCTTCATTTATAAAAGAACGTTCAAGGGGCATGTACTCTACAGCAGGATAAAAGGGGCTGTGATAGAAAATGCAGGTGATAAACAAAAGCTTGAAGAAGAAGATAGGGAAATGGAAAATGAATGAAAAGTTAGAATCCTCAATGCAATAAACATCCTTAATGCAAGGGACATGTATGCCTTCGTCTCATTGACAAAACACTTTTCCTTGCAATGCAATCACTAATGGCATGTATGTGTACCATGTTAGGGCTAGATAAGGACACATGAATAACATACACAAATATCTAACATCCGTACATAAAATAGCAATAGATTATGAAATGCAATTCTGATTAAGGAAATAGTAGCAGAATACAAGCACTAAAGTATCTCAATCCCTTTCTAACACACTTTAGTATAAAATTTCACTGAAAGGCTCTCAAAGCGCTTAAAGTACGAGGACACAATGGCCTAGAATTGAATAAAAATATTCCTCCCAAATTATGAATCGCAATGTCTCCAATATCTTAGGAAACTATTTTAGTATTTTGAACTTCAAAAAGTGTACGTCACATGCACACTAGTCCACATATGCCCTAAAAAATCCGTTTTCATTTCTAAACCAGATAGCAGATCTTAGTAACTGAATCTCCACATTGCCCACCATGACTAAGCCCCTAAATCAAGTGCAACTATAATAAATGATTGCTATCACGTTTGTGAATGGTTATATTTGACTTTAGAAATGTTAACAAGGTGATCAACAAATCTAGCAGAAATACAAGTAGTTAACATTATCTTAAAGACATGAAATTAGAAAAAACAGGAACACATTTCACATTCACGGAACAGATATTATCTTGAAGAAGAAATGGACACAAACACGTCTACATGTATCTCTGTGTGTGTATAGGCAGGCACGTACCAATAACGACAGAGGGAACCTTAAATAAACAAGTTCTATAGATGAACTGAAAATAAAACTTTGAGACTATAGCCGCATAGCTCACCATTAAGCTTTCTTTTCTCGGCTGCTGCAAATGTGCGATCATCCTTTTTGTCTACAGAAAAATCATCCCCCATAACATCAACATGATCCTCCTTTACATCAAAAACTCCAGTTTTCTCATTCTTATCTCCCATTTCGTCAGAACTATACTTGGAATCAACTTGTTTACTCTCCAGCATATCCTCTTCCATAGAATCATCTCCAGAACTTCTGTCTAAATTTAACTTTTCTGAGTACCCCACATCTAAAATATCATTTTTCTTGCCAAAATCTGCATTAGTACCGCTGACATTATCCTTCTCTTCAACGGATGTGTTGCTTTCGTCTGGCTCTTCAACATCCAAAGGATGTGAATCACCACCAACCAGAACAATAGTGCTGGATGATGGTGCCACCATCTCCGGCTTAATAACATCTAGTTCTAATTTGACATTATCAGTAATTATATTATCCTTTAGTTCAATCTTTTGATTAATTGACACAGAATCAGTAGAAATAGAATCATATTTTACTGGAGACCCTAGGTTAGGGCTGACCTCAGATACCTGGTTTTTGGTAGCAGAAACGTCGAGCATGAATTCCTCGGATGTAGGCTTTGTATACTCATTCTCCAGCTGGGCCTTAAAATTGTCAATTTCCAGCTGGGCCTTCAAGTCGTCAGTCACTACCTGGGCCTTCGAGTTGTCTCTCTCTACCTGGGGCTTCAAAGACTCACCATCCAGCTGGGGCTTTGAATCCTCATTTTCCAGCTGGGCCTTAGAATTTCCATTCTCCTCCTTAATCAGAGAGTTTGGCAAATCTTGGCTTCTTTCTATTACCTCAGACACCACGCTCTCAGTGATTGTAACACTAGCATCCACAGTTGTCGTATGAACAACAACCGTCTCGACCACTTTTGAATCTTTTCCAACTAGAACAAACCCTTCCTGAATATTTCCTTGGTCAAAGGCTGCAGGGCTGTTATTTGCCTCAACTTGAAGCGGAGGGTCATCCGCTTTTCCAATCTTCTTACCACCACCATCCACAATGCCTCCAACGCTTTCAGCAAGAACCGACTGTGTCTCCTCAATTTCCACTAGAACCTCAGGTTGAGGTCTGGATTCAAGACCATTATCAGCATCATTCAGAGCATTTGCCCTCTCAATACGAACTGCTTCATCCAAACGTTTTACCAAATCCTCCTTCAAACCCCTGGTTGTCAACTTCCTCTTCTTCAGCTCCTCTTTCAACTCCGTAACCTTCCACTGATCAATTGGTCGATTGTCTAGAATCTGATATGGTGATGACATTTTTCTCCAATTGAAAACTTACGTCCGACCCTGATTAAAAATATTAGATTCAAAAATCAGCTGAGTTTACATTAAAAAAAAAAAAGTCCGCAGAGTTTTTTTTAAAAAAATAAGAAGAGGAAATGATATAAATTTACAAATTTTAAATTGCCCTCAACCCTCAATATAAACAATAAACCGCGTAAACATACAAGATACTCTAAGAACCATAGTTTCATCGAAGCAAAAGAAGATTAAGACCAAAACGAAAATCATAGCATAATTAAAATATGAATTCCCAATTAAAAAATATATGAATGAAATTTGGGGAAAAAAATCATTGTAATATGGAAAAACAATTTTACAGTAAATTATTGGTCGGGTTATCTGAGTGAAATGAATAAAAGATGGAATTTAATAAGAACGTTTCCGTCATCCAATTTCCATGTTCGGTTATTAGAAGGACAGGAAAAAAAGGTGAATTATCCAGAGAAAACCCAAAAGAGAAAAAGAACGAAAGAGAAAATAATCACAGGTAAAGTCCTTCAAAGCTACCAAGTGTCCACAACCAAGCCCTCAAATTTCCTTCAAAATAACCAAACAAGACACAATGCAAGTGAAACTTGAGAAGAAAATCCCAAACCACAACAAATATTGTCCGCCATAATCCGCGAAATAAAACCCATAAATCAAAGATTCAGCAATTACTCACAGTAATATTCGATTCAAGCCCCGCAAACACAGAGAAAACGCCCACAATTCCTTTGGAGGGAAAACCGAGCGATTGGGAGAAAAACAAAAAGTGAAACCCTAATTTCACAACAGAAAACCCGCCATTACCGAAGAAAGCACAGAAAACTTCGTTTCCATCTACAGAAAGCCCCACAACAAAACACGACACTTTCTCCAGTTTTTCAGAGCCCTCCCAAAAGAACGAAGACTCCCAAAATATATGCCTTCTGCATCCTGAAAACAAATGAAACCAGAAAAAAATCTCTGAAACAGAGAAATTAAAGAAGCAATTAGAGTGAGAAATTGTAGAGAGAGAAAAGAAAATCGAAAAAAGAAAGCAAATTTCCTCTCTTTTTTTAAGTTTGATAGGGCAACAAAATTTGGTAATCTAGGGTTTCTATTAGCTTTTCTTTTTGGCGATCTGTGTTGTCGAACAGAAACGAGCGGGGACCAACCGGGGATTTCGTTGAAATATTTTTTTTTAAGATTTTTTAGTGGTTTCCGTAAGGATTTGAATAAATAACCTTAAGAAAAAAAATTGATAAGTAGACCAAAATTTTTTAAAATTAGATAAATTACCTCTTTATCATGTCATCTAAAATAAAAAAAAAAAAAACTTCAACAACATGAAAAAAATAAAGCAAAGAAAAAAACTCAACAGGATAAAAAAAATAGAGCAGTTTTCTTGTCCAAGAAGTTTGATTTTTGGTAAAAAAAAAAAAAAAAAAGAAGTCATTTCCTCAATTAAATTTTTTGGATGGTTGCGTATATTCCAGAAATACCCACATGTACATCGGATGGGCTGGGCTTTGGGGTTGTGGACCCATGCTATATGGCCCACGTGGCACGACTTTACAGGCTAGTAGTCCCTCGCAGCATTGTGAAGTAGCAGCATCGTCCTGAAGAGCGCTGCAGCTGGCATGGCCCTAAATCACCCTTTTTGCTCTAACAATCTGCAGGAAAAATAAAAAAAGGGTCAAAATTTTGATTTTTCTCTATACAATTCAATTCTTTAATCCTAAATAACCCACAATAATGTCATGAATCATTCAAAAAAAATCATGCAAAAGTCACAATTAACATAAAAAATCAAATTTTTTGCCCTAAAATTCCAAACATGGGCAAAGAAAAGAATATATTTGTGTGAAACAATCCTAATAATCTCATGATTTTCGTTCAGATACTACTTGTTAATGGCCTCTTTAAAATAAATGACCATAAATTTTTTAAATTAAACAAATGACCGTTTATCAACGATCAACTGTGTTTATCTAAAAACTCCTCGAGTTTATCAATGTTAAACATGATAAACTTAAGTTTATCACAGATAAACTCAACGATTTTATAAGCTAAACTCAGGTTTACTATTGATAAACGATCATTTGCCTAATTTAAAAAAGTTACAGTTATTTATTTTAAAAGTACTTTTAAAAAGACCATATACCTAATTTTGTGGTACCTTTTTTAATTTTATTACTTTTGTTCAAAAAGTTTAAGACCTACAACTTTTAAAGGATCTAAAGAAAAAATTTACTCCAAGTTTATCAGTAATGAACTAACTCTATGTTAGACGTGTATACCCTAAAGACTAAAAATGTAATATATTTTTAGAGATATTTTTATCAATAAAGAATTCATTCATTATTTAGATGCCAAATCTTGTCCTCTTTACATTCATATTTGTTGAATGTATGTTAAACAAACAATAGTCTAAGACTATCAATATAAACCATTAAGAATTGAACATATGATAGATAGATTATGCAGAAGACACGATTCTTAAGGTGGCGGCCTAAATCATAAGATTCGCAATTAAAGGAATAAAGTTGGGCACTTTATTCACGTAAAAATTGTTATGTTGTCTATATCCGTATTGAGAGATGGTTTGCCTTGGCCATTGGAGGTGGACTCTACGAATAGAAACATTGACACATTGTCATAGGTGACAATGTGTTTGATCAGGGCATAAAGTGAATTGATTTGGATTAATAATTCTATCTCGGCAAATCTATTTATTTTAGACAATCATTTGTATTGTATCTTAATCTTAAGATGAATAGTGGGCCCCTTGTATTGACTTGTCTTTTAATATACCAAAGGGTGACACTCATATTTTAATAGTGGTACGCATGCCGGCACGTTAGAGGCATGACTCTAGATAGCGTAGACCTGTTATTCATAGATATGGAATCCATAGCTCCTCTTTAGGAGTAGTGATATCCTCTTATATGTGTTATCCTATAATTGAAAAATTAAAACGCTTAACTATTTGGACACATAGCTGTAACCGAGTGGTATACTGTCTTAGGATGGTAAGTTTTTCGATGATGAGATAATAAAACGTAAGATAAAAATAATCGGGAAAGTAAGATAGAACTTGTCCTTAAGCTGATTACGGATAATCCTATGGGAATATGATACATTATAATATGTCATGGAGACTTAGCTATATGGGCTTCGTAATTGTATATAGTTTGAGAGTGCAGCTCCGAGCTTTTAGTGGAGTAGCGTTAGAGTTGATAATTATGAAATGTATATTTGAAATATTAGGTTACATAATTATTGGGAGCTTGAATTATATAGGTTCATCAAGTCCCCTTTGCAAGCTAATAAAAATCCTATAACGATACGACGTGTTTTTCCAATAATTGGTGACTTATGTCAGATTTATTAGATTGGTTGAAATTCGAAAGAATCAAATAATTCATATTGTTTATTAGTTGAATTTATTTTGTGACAAAATTAATTCAAGATAAACTTGTTGAATTATTGAGATCGGATAATTCTTGTCTGTTTATCAGTTGATTTAATTGAATAAGTTAAATCAAGATAAACTTGTAGAATTATTAGGAATTCATTTATTTTCCTAGAGATTATCTAGATAAAGTTGTTTTAATTAGATAACTTCTCTATTAGGTTATTTGAATTAAAACTACGACTTTATACTATAAAATCTCGAGTGGAAAATAAAATATTCGGTGAAATTTTTATCACAAGTTAGGCATAGGGGTGAACGGCGGGCGGTTTGGTGGTTTTTAGGCAGGTACAGTTAGGTTTTTTTGGATGACGGGTTGGCGATTAACCAACCCGTAAACCGCCCACCACATGGCGGGTGGTTTCGGTTTGGTTTTGGGTGGTAGCGGGCGGGTTGACGCTGTTTAGACCTATGCTATTGCCCAATGTAATTTTTTGAAACTTTTTTTTTTAAAGTGAAGAAAATTTGTAGAAAATATAAGATGATAATACATAAAGTATTCCCAATAACAAGCAAGTTTGATGCCTAAAGACAGTGACCATATTCAAAAGTACAAATTAAGAAACATAATCATTCACTGCAACAAGAAACATCAACTACAGATGAGGTGATGAACAAAGTCAATAGTCCATAAAGATTAAAGCATATTCACTGGGTTCGAAAATAATAGAATACTACAAATGAAATGATAAACAAAGTCAAGTGTTCTAATATAATAATAGAATACTATAAATAAAAAGATAGTTTTAGGTTTTTTTTTTTTCAATATATAGGCTGGCAGGTTCGGGTTGAACCCGCCCTCAAAAACTTAAAACCAAACCTACCCACCTGAATATATTGGTGGGTAGGTTGAACCCGCCCACCAGTATGTTGCTAACGTAAACCTACTTTTTTCGAGATGGGTGGGTGCGGGCGTGGGCGTGGGCGGTTGGTGGTTGTGGGATAGTTTTTATTCAACCCTAGTTCGACATGTCGATCCTCAGGTTTGGCCTACCGATAGGGCCAGTTTTGCATGCCAATTAGACATATTGGCATGCCGATCGCGCGATAAAAAGATCACACGTTTTCACGCAGATTTCATCATATATTGATCCGAATTTGATTTTAATTTGAATTTTGAGGCATTATCTGATAAGGACTGACTCATAGGCCAAACCTCTATAAAAAGAGAGTGAGCTTCATTATTATTGAGATCAATTGAGAGATTAAGAGTGAAACTCTACTGGTGAGATTCTAAAAACTTCTTGAGAGCTTTTGTTCACAAATCACGAACATTAGCTTTGGGTTCTCTCAATTGGTTGGAAGGAGAGTCGCCTGGTGGAAGAGCTGCACATGTGAGCCCACACTTACTCCGATCGTGGATAGAGAATACCAAAGAAGGCCAGTTGATTGATGTCCTTCTGAAACGTTACTTTTCTTCACTAATTGAGGAAGCTTTTAGGCATTTACAAGGTAAGATCTAGTTAATTTATGCATATAGTATGTCAAACTTATGTTTTAAAAAATATTTTGATATAAAAATTTTTAAAATTTCTCTACATACTATTTTTCTAACAATTGGTATCAGAGACATAGTTTTTACGTTAATTTATGAGCATGTGATCGTGCTATATGTCTAAATTATGTAATCTTGATCTCTCATATGCTTGAATTTAATTTTTAGAGAGTTGGCACTCTAGGTTTTCTATATATTATATGTTGTCATGGATTATATGTTGAATGTTTATTAATTAATTATGATTGATTAAATTATTATTTAATTAATTATTAATTAATTAATTTATACCTGTTATGGTTCCTTAGAGGTTAGAATGTATATCTAAGTTTTTTATGTAATTAGATGGCAGACTATCATTTTCGTATGGGAATTATTATTTAATTTTAAATTTGTAAGAATTTTATAATTAAATAATTATTCAGAAAAGACAGATTTAGAAAACGGATCTAGAAGATAGATGATGGCACTCTTGTGTATTTCTTGAGTCTTTAATTTTATGTCTTTGAATTGTTGAAAATAAAATTGATAAATTGCATTAGAAATTGTATTTTTTGAAAAAGGTGTTTCTGCTCAGTCGGCATGCCGAATCCTCCAGTTTGGCAGGTCGATGGTTACAGATCAGCAGGCTGGAAGTGAGGTTCGGCAAGCCGTCAGCAGGGCAGAAATCATGTGGCTTTGGTAGCAGAAATCATGTGGCTTTGGTAGTAGGCCGAACTTTTAGTTCGGTAGGCCAATTTGTCATAAATTGGTAGGCCAATCTGTGATGATCGACAGGCCGAAGGGTCATGACCAGCAGGTCGATCACCCAGAACGGCTTGCCGACAAAGAGCTGGAAATTTTTTCTAGAAAAGGTATGGTTTTCAGTGCAGTTTTAATTTTATTTTTGGGACAATTCTGAGAAACAATAAATTTGGATATGACCAGAAATATAGAGTATTCGATTCATATGGGATTGAAGACTTGAAGACGGGAATTACATGAAGAATGATACAGCTTGAGGATTCAAGGATGAAGAAGTAATAATATGTTTCAATTATTCTCTTGTATTTTTTATTTTCTATTCTCTAGGGTAGAACCATAATATTACGGTTATTTATTATTATTTTGCTTGTAGCTTTGCTTGTCTGCATTATAATATGATTTGTCATATATATGGATAACATGCTATATAGAATAAGGAGTGCTGCTCAATTAAAATTTGTTCATGCATGTTTTTAAAATAAAACCTTGATTTCAAAAGATTGAGTGGGAAAAGGTTTTCAAAGAGAGGACCTAAGGCCATCATCGTTGATTCATAGGAAAAACATAGTGGTTCCGACCCCTAGGAAGGGATTTCTATCATGTACCAGATTGGATCTTCGAGAGGATAAGGTATTTTAGCAAGATTAAGGTTGCACACCCCTAGGTGGTAATTATAAATCATGGATAAAATATTGAAACGACGGTTATACACTTATATTAATTTTATTATCAACCTCCCCTAGGAGCTCTGTTAATAAAATTATTGGCCAAAGAAACGATTATTAATATATGTTGGATCATACGGGTCCTGGATGACATTGTTGGAAAAATAGTACATAGCAGAATTTTAAAAATTTTATATCAGAGTATTTTCTAAAATACAAGTTTGACATGCTATATGCATAAATTAATCAGATCTTACTAACCTCTATGTGCCAAAAAGCTCCTGCAATTACTGAAGAGAAGTAACGTTCTAGAAGGACCTCAACCAATTGGCCTTCTTTGCAATTCTCTATCCACAATCGGAGTGAGTGTGGACTCACACGTACAACTCTTCCACCAGGTGACTCTCCTTCTAACCAATTGAGAGAACCCAAAGCTAGTGTTCGTGATTTTTGAACAAAGGCTCTCAAGGAGTTTCAGAATCTCACTTGTAGAGTTTCACTCTTAATCTCTCAACTAATCTAAATAATAGTGAGGCTCACTCCCTTTTTATAGAAGTTGGATCCAAAAGTCAGTCCTTATCGGATAATGCCTCAAAATTCGAATCAGAATCAAATTCAGATCAATATTTGATGAAATTCGTGTAAAAAAGCATGATTTTTTTAGTTAGACAGATCGGCATGCCGATCTGTCTAACTAGCATGCCTAACTTGCCCTATCGGTAGGCCAAATTTGAGGATCGGCATGCCAAACTGTCGATAAAAATCTCAGCGAATATTTTATTTTCCATCTGAGATTCTATAGGATAAAGTCTCAGTTTTAACTTAAATAACCCAATAGAGAAGTTATCTAATTAAAACAATATTATCTAGATAATCTCTAGGTAAATAAATGAATTCTTAATAATTCTACAAGTTTATCTTGATTTAATTTATTCAAAATTAAATCAACTGATAAATAGACAAGAATTATTAGATTCCAATAATTCAACAAGTTTATTTTGAATTAATTTTGTCACAAAATTAATTCAACTGATAAACAGACATAACTTATTTGATTCTTTTGAATTTCAACCAATCTAATAAATCTGACATAAGTCACCAATTATTAGAAAAGCACGTCGTATCGTTACAGTATTTTGTGAGCTAGCAAAAAGGGTCTGATGGACCTATATAGTTCAAGCTCCTGATAATTATGAAACTCAATATCTCATATATACATTTCATAATTATTAACTCTAACGCTACTCCACTAAAAGCTTAGAGCTGCACTCTCGAACAATCTAGAATTACGAAGCTCGTGTAGCTAGGTCTCCATGACATATCATAGTGTATCGTATCCCCATAGGATTATCCATAATCTACTTAAGGACAAGTTCTGTCTTACCTTCTCGATTATTTTTATTTTACGTTCCATTATCTCACCATCGGAAAACTTACTATCCAAAGACAGTATACCATTTGGTCACACCTATGTATCCAAATAGTTGAGCGATCTAGTTTTTCAATTATAGGATAATGCATATAAGAGGATATCACTGCTCCTAAAGAGGAGCTATGGATTTTATATCTTTGAATAACAAGTCTACGCTATCAAGAGTCATGCCTCTAACATACCGGCATGCATACCAGTATTAAAATGTGGGTGTCACCCTATAGTACATCAAAAGATATAAGTCAAGACAACATGCCAACTATTCATCTCAGGATTAAGATACAATACAAACAATTGTCTAAAGTGAATTGATTTGCCGAGACAGAATTATTAATCCAAATCAATTCACTTTATGTCCCGATCTAACACTTCGTCACCTATGACAACATACCAATGTTTCTATTCACAGAGTCCACCTCCGATGGTCAAGACAAAGCATCTCCTAATAAGGATATAAACAACGTAACAATCTTTACATGAATAAAACGCCCAACTTTATTTCCTCGGGTGCGGATCTTATATTTTAGACCGTCACCTTAAGAACCGTGTCTTCCGCATAAACTGTCCATCATATGCTAAATTCTTAAAGGTTTAGACTAACAGTCTTAGACTATTGTTTGCTTAACATACATTCAACAAATATAACGTAAAGAGGGCAAGATTTGGTATATAAATAATAAATAAATTCTTTATTGATAAAAATGTCTCCAAAAACATATTACATTTTTATTACTTAGAGCATACAGGTCTAACAATCTCTCACTTACACTAAGTGAGTAAATATGACAAATCTCACATCTCCATAGCTTCGACATGTCTCTCGAAGACTCTTCGAGTAAGTGTCTTTGTGAATGGATCAGCTAAATTGTCCTCTGACGTGATTTTGCACTCTGTGATATGCCCGCCCTCGACGAAGTCCTTTATCACATGATACCTTCAATCAATATGTTTACTCTTCTTGTGAAATCTTGGTTCCTTAGCATTAGCTACCACCGCACTGTTATCACAGTACAGCGATTCCGCTTTATCCATACCAAGAACTACCTCAAGATCCCTAAGAAACTTGCAGAACCACATTGCTTTTATTGAAGCATCACTAGCTACCACATACTCAGCTTCCATCGTTGAATCTGAAGTGCAATCTTGCTTCACACTTCTCTAACTGATGACATCGCTGCCTAGAGTAAACACAAACCCAAAAGTCCATCTCCTCGAATCCAAATAAGACTGAAAATCTAAGTCAGTATATCCTAAAGGAGTTAAGTCCTCACCCGAATACACAAGCATATGCCATCGAGTCCTTCTCAGGTACTTGAAAATGTGCTTAACCACAATCCAACGGTTCGGTCCTAGATCCACTTGAAATCAACTTATAATCCTGACCATATAACAAATATCCGGTCGTGCGCAGAGCATGACATACATGAGACTACCTACTGCCAAAGCATAAGGCACCTTCTTCATGTATTCTCTTTCTTCCTCAAACTTTGGAAAGTCTTTCTTAGAAAGAGTAATTCTAGACCTAGATGGTTGCCCACATGCAAACCTCTTGAGAATTTTATCTATGTAGCCAGTCTGGGACAAAGCTATCATTATGTTCTTTCTATCCCGAAAGATCTAGATGCCGAGAACAAAATTAGCCTTACCCAAGTCCTTCATGTCAAACTGCTTGGTCAACCATAATTTGACTGATGACAACGTCCCAACATCATTGCCAATTAGCACAATGTCATCTACATAGAGTAGTAGAAAAACCACCTTCCTATCCTTAATGTGTTTGTAAACACATGGCTCATCCATATTTTGTAAGAAGCCATAAGTCTTGATTACTTGATCAAATCTTATGTTCCAAGAATGGGAAGCCTGCTTAAGTCCATAAATTGACTTTAGCAGCTTACAAACTTTACCCTCTTGACCCTTGACCTTGAACCCGTCTGGTTGTTCCATATATATGGACTCACCAAAATAGCTATTTAGAAAAGCCGTCTTGACATCCATCTACCAAATCTCATAGTCGAGAGTGGTAGCTATGGACAAGAGAATCCGGATGGATTTAAGCATGGCTACAGGCGAAAAGGTTTCCTCGTAATTGATTCCTTCCTTTTGTATGTAACCCTTAGCTACTAGTCTTGCCTTAAAGGTTTCAACCTTTCCATCCATTCCTCTTTTTCTCTTATAGATCCACTTGCACCCTATGGGTTTCATCCCTTCGGGAAGATCCATAAGCTCTTAGACCTGATTAGTCCCCATAGACTTCATCTCGGTGTTCATGGCCTCTGTTCAAAGTTTTGAATCAACATCCTCCATAGCCTCTATGTAAGTAAAAGGATCCCTGTGATGTTCATCTGGTTCAACCAAAAAGGCCTCACCATTGAACATGTACCTCTCGGGTTGACGCCTGATCCTCCCACTACGTCGAAGCCCCTTAGGTTGTTGTTCGGGTTCATTTGGTTTCTCTACACTGATCAGAACGGTTTCATTCGGAACCTTCAGAGTGATTGGAGCACTCCTTAACTCCTCAAGCACCACTTTGCTTCGACGCTTAAAGTCGTCCATGTAACTCTCCTCAAGGAAAGTTGCATTAGTTGAAACCACGACATTATTTTCTATTGGGTTATAGAAATAACCCCTTTTAGTCCCTTTTGGATATCCTACAAACATACAAACTTCTGAACGTGCTTCCAATTTATTCGCATTCTTAAACAGGACATGAGCCAGACATCCCCATATGCGAATATGGTTTAAGGATGTCTTCCTACCCGTCCACAACTCGTGAGGAGTTTTAGGGACTGATTTTGAAGGCACATTGTTCAAAAGATAACATGCGGTTTGTAGTACATATCCCCAAAAGGATAAAGGCAATGATAAATAACTCATCATGGACCTAACCATGTCCAATTAAGTCCTAGTTCTTCTCTCTGCTACGCTATTCTTGTTAGACATGTATGCCCTAATAGAGTAAAAATGTAATGAGTTTTTGGAGACATTTTTATCAATAAAGAATTTATTATTTATATACCAAATATTGTCCTCTTTACATTCATATTTGTTGAATGTATGATAAGCAAACAATAGTTTGAGACTGTCGGTCTAAACCTTTAAGAATTGGGCATATGATGGACAGATTATGCAAAAGACACGATTCTTAAGGTGACGGTCTAAAACATAAGATCCGCAATCAAGGGAATAAACTTGGGTGCTTTATTCATGTAAAGATTGTTATGTTGTCTATATCCCTATTGGGAGATGGTTTGTCTTGACCATCGGAGGTAGACTCCGTGAATAGAAACATTGGCACGTTGTTATAGGTAACGATGTGTTGGATCGAGACATAAAGTGAATTTATTTGGATTAATAATTCTGTCTTAGTAAATCGATTCACTTTAGACAATCATTTGTATTACATCTTAATCCTGAGATGACTAGTAGGCCCGTTGTCTTGACTTGTGTCTTTTGATGTGCCAAAGGGTGACACCCGCATCTTAATAGTGGTATGCATGCCGGTACGTTGGAGGCATGACTCTTGATGACGTAGACCTATTATTCATAGATATGGAATTCTTTTATTATAGTTTAGTTAATATAACTAGGGTTAAGTTAAAAGCCAATCAATGACTAGTGGGCCTTGGAGGAAGTCTTGAATTAAACCTTACTTAAAGTACCATCGTTATTAAGTGCAGTAATGAGTTAAGATCGTTTGCGGAGAAAATTGAGTCTAATTAATTAACTATGGACTCTAAACCTAAGAAACAATAAAATTAAATAAAAGATGGGGGAACAAAGTTGAATAAACAAAAGAAAATAAATAAACACAAAATAATAATAATTAAAACCGGTTAAAGGAACATTCGCCACTACTAAACAATATCCATCCAATCAATTAAAGAATTATTCTCAATTAACTATCAAAACTACTAACCGTACATAACAACAAGCTATGCTATCCTAATCTTTCCTTAGTTTGTAGATTTAATAAGATAATCTCTCTCTTAAACCCCTTCCTATTAAATAAACTATAACAAGCTCTCAGAATTTAATCTAATGGAAGTATTAAGTTAAGAAAGATAGGTTGATCAAGGCAACAATCACACAAGCTCGGATCATTTAACCTAGGTTATGCTCTACATGCAATCATACGAAAAGTTGATCATAATCAATGACTAATGACTAGAATAATAAGCAATTATGGATCAAACATCCCAATCTAGCAATAGAATATTCTAAAGTCTTATTTAGTTGCGCATCCAAATGAAACAAGAAAATAATCATAAACAATAATAATGGAAGAACATAAACAATCTCAATTGAAAACCAAAAAATAATTCTATAAATTAATCATAAAATTATGTCTAGAGTTTTGAAATCCCCTTCAACCATAAATAAAATTAAACTAACATAATTAACAAATAAAAGAAAGAAAGAGTAAGGAAAATGATTATGGCATTGGAAATCTTTCTACGCAAATGGTTCTCTATAGCCTTCGTCGGAGTTCTCTCCTTTCTTCTTCTTCTTCTCCTCCTCCTCCTCCTCCTCCTCCTCCTAAGCCTAAGAAAGCTAGGAAAAAATGATATAAGCTGATATAAAACTCATATAATTGTGTTTCTAAAATAGTATTAATAGGTTTGGTCTTTTAGGGTTGAAAATGGGTAAGTTTTGATCAAATTTAGATCAAATTTGAGCCTAGGATGAAGGGATGCGCGAGGGCACAGGATTTCTCTCACGGTCATGTGTGGAATGGACTCTTCAAATTACACAGGTGTGAACGTGGTTGCATGAATTGATTGCTTGTGGCCACACGGTTGGATGATTTTCATGCGCCTGTAGTGGACAATTCAGGCGATCACACCTAGCCTCTATTCTGTGACGTGGCTGCAAGCCTTCTTCTCATGGGGGCGAGGCCCTGTGGCTACTAATGAGTTGAACTTTTCATTGTTTTTGATCCATTTCTCACCTGATTTGCTTCCGATGACGCTAGATGGAATGGACTCCAAATGAAACTATATAACTTTTTAAACTCTAAAATTCATATTTTAGTCATATTTTCATCTTTTTATATCAAATCACCTACAAAACATAAAAACTACAATTAGAACATAAAATACTCAAACATAACCAAAGATTAATAGGACAGATTAATTAGAAAACAATATCAAATTGAGCATTATTAATGACTATAGAAATGACACCTATATGGCTAAGATAAAAACTTGGGAAGTGTATTAAAGAAGGAAGTGGTGTCATTTTGTATATAGAAAAATTAGATCAACAAAAAGGGATTTTATTTTGGTCCTAAATTGAATTCCACCTAGGGAGAGAAAAGGTTTGAAAACAAATAAAACATGAGCGAAAGGCTGATAGGACTAGGTTTTAAAACATTTAATTTGAATATAAAATTTAACATTTAGGAAAATATTTAGAAAATAGAATTAAATAAATAATTTCAATTAAATCATACTTACCAAAAATAGTTCATTGTTTGTCCAGAAGGGATTATATTATCTTTTCTTAGGCAAATCATAACTATCACCACTGTAATGGCCCAACTGTTTAGGACCTACCCCCAAGGTCGCATTCTACACAACCCGATCTCTGAGTATGACATCATGCCCATCTATGCATTTCTATAGTTATTAAAATCTTATTTTACTGAGTGTATTCATTTATATTCATTATGTGGTTCATTATAATCGTATCATCATTCAACTCTTTATCAAAACATTGATAAAAATCTTTTTCAATCATTCATTGAAAACATTTTGAAAGAATCCATTTTGAGGCCAAAACTATTTAAAACACAATTGCCAAAGAAAGGGGATAGAAGTTTTACCTCAATATGCGACACCGCAACTCAATACTACAGTCCTGATCTACTATATGTTAACTCCACGGAACTACAAATGACCTTAAATGTAAACTAATTTCAACAATATCTAGCTTAAGATATTCTACCCTACTAAGCTATCTCATGGTGTCCTAGTATGCCATTTATGTCTGTAAAATCATGCTATAAATTTAAAATATCAATCTGGATTTAAAACAATGAAAACGAGTGAAAAATATTCATTTTTTACAGAGCCCGATTGGCCTACCGAAGTTCCTGGTTTGGCTTGTCAAACTCCACAGTTTGACTTACTGACCTTATAGGGCTAGCCTACCGAACTACACCCAAGTTTGTCCTACCTATAAGTTGAATCTGGCATGTCAAACTCATGAGTCTGGCCTATCGGCCTGCTAAACTGAAAAAATCTAGAAAGTTTTAGATTTCAAGTCTCGGCCTCGTCGAGCTCAAAATTCCTAGGCATACGAAACATTCATAAACGATAGAAAAACATAATAGAACACTCTTAAAGCATCCATGTAGACTTTGTAGGGCTCATCACTATTCAGGATAATCAACACTGGAGCAATAGTCAATCGATTCTTCAATTCTTGAAAGGCGAATTCACATTCTTCATCCTATTCGAATCTGACATTCTTCCTAATCAACCGTGTCAATGGAGCTGCTATCTTCGAGAAATCCTTTACAAATTTCCTATAGTATTCTATCAATCCTAAGAAACTATGGATCTTTGCTACATTCCTTGGTCGTTCCGACTACACTATGGCTTATACCTTAGAAGGATCCACTAAAATGCCTTGCTTGGAGATGATATGCCCCAAAAACTTAACTTTAGTCAGCAAAAATTTATACTTTTCCTTCTTGGCGTATAGTTGGTGCTCCCGCAAAGTCTAAAGTACGATCGTTAAATGTTCTTCATGTTCTTCCCAGGTCTTGGAATAGATCAGGATGTCATCAATAAACATGATCACAAACTGATCTAGATAAGGCCTGAATATCCTATTCATTAAGTCCATGAGAGCTACCAGAGCATTTGTTAACCTAAATGGCATCACAAGAAACTCAAAATGCCCATATCAGGTCCTAAAGGCTGTCTTGGGGATGTCTTCTTCCTTAATCCTGAGCTGGTGTTATCCTGAATACAAATATATCTTTGAGAAATACTGTGAACCTCCCAACTGATCAAATAACTCATCGATCCTAGGCAGTGGATACTTGTTCTTCATGGTGACTCAATTTAGCTGTTGGTAGTCTATGCAAAACCTGAAGGTTCTATCATGCTTTTTGGCGAACAAAACCGGTGCACCCTATGGTGATGTACTATTCTAAATATACCCTTTGTCAACAAGCTCTTGAAGTTGTTTTCTTAACCCTTTCATGTCTATTGGTGCTATCAGATAAGGTGTTATAGAAATCAAAGCGATTCCCGGAAGCAACTCAATACTAAACACAATTTCTCAATGCCGTGGCAATTCAGACAACTCATCAAGGAAGACATCATCAAACTCCTCAACCATTGAATTGCTGCATTTTTTTCCCTATGCATTGGACTATTCTTCTAGGTTCATAAGAAGGGCATAGTAAGCTAAATTCTTCTGTCCTCTGAGACATGTTTTCATGAGACGCTCACTCATCATTCGATCTTACCACCTTGGTAAGTGATCTTCGTTCCCCAATCGAACACTAAGGTCACTTTCGTAAGTTGACAATCTACAATAGCATTATACTTGGACAACCAGTCTATTCCTAAGATTACATCATATCTACTCTTGGGGATTACAATCAAATTACTCTTTAGAGTTTCACCCCCAATCATTATTAAGGGCTCATTGAATTCTTCTATCTCTAATCTCAAGGCATGTACAAAAGAGCTTGAAATGAGAGAATGGGTGGCACAAGTATTGAATAAAACATGTGTTAAAGATTGAGAAACTAAAACCATTCTATCAACGACAGCATTACTGGTCTGAGCGTCCAAGCTTCTTGAGGTCATGTTGTAAACTTGGGCTGGACCTTTCCCCTTTCCTCTACCAACATTGCTAGGTCCTAGGTTGGGGGACTATACATTAGCCGTACTTGGTGCTCAATAATATGGGGCATTGCATTAGAAATTCTACTACTGATATCTTTGCGTGGGGTATGGCAGTTGTTGAGGAGTGAACTAATGAAACTGCAGCGAAGGGAGTTGCTGAGGTGGAGGTAAGGACTGAGGTTGAGGCTGATAGCTGGCACCTTATCTGGGCTGAAGTCCTAGGCTAGCATTCCTGTAAAGGGTTGCTGCGTCCGCTGCTTGATGAACTACTGCTCCCACTGTTCACGTTATCTTGCTGATTCTTTCCTTGAGCCTGGCAGTTGCTACTTCTCCAGTTGCTCCTTTGAGGTCCTCCAATTGTCCTTGCTTGGTTCTTGCAATAGTGGGCATAATCACTTTCCACTGATAGGACTGATGACACCAACTCACTAAAGTTCTAGAGTCGAAAAGTAGCCAACTGCCATTGAATGGATCCCTTAAGTCCTTCCCGAAACTTAATGCAGTTTTGATGCTTAGATGCCACAGTAGATGGAGTAAACCTAACCAATTCATTAAATTTTGCTTCATATACCCTAACCTATATGTCACCCTGCTCCAATCTATAAAATTCGGTGGCCTTTTGATCTCTATACCCTTGTGGGAAGTAGCACTCGTAGAACAACTCCTCGAACCTGTCCTAGCTAATATTCCTGTTGTTTTCCAGATGTTTGGTTTGCTTCCACCAAACATTGTAAGCTAGAAACTCCACATGGTATTCCACAGGTATGTCAAAGGTATCCAAATGTTTTACCACCAAATCCAACCAATACTCGACCATCTGTGGGTCTCCATTTCCGTCAAATGTAGGAATGGATGTACGTCGAAACTCCTTAAACTACGCATGTTGGTGACTTGCCTCGAAATCCTCTAGTTTTGTCCTTGTTGTCATCTACTAAAAAGCAGCAAACATAGCCCCCATCACGCTTTTCTCATTTATTGGATTAGCATCATCAGCAGTTGAACGACGTCTTAGTGCCATTCTCTTAGTTGTGAAAATAAAATTAGGCTGATAGTAGTTTTTCATTGTCGTATCTATGTGTGCACAATTCCTAAGGTTCATAACCTAAGACTCTGATACCATTTTATCAATCCCCAAAACCTAGGGGGTAATGTTGTGGGTTAAAAATTACCGATTTAAGAATTAAGGCGAGTATGAAAATGTCATAAATTTAAAACTTTTTGAACATTTATTTAAAAAGATAAGATAGGTAAAATAAAATAAAATAATAACAACGAAAGAAAAATACATGTTGGGTCCCATCGGGCCCACAACTTGTACACACATATAGTATCAACAATAATTAAAATTACAACCACAGTCTAATATAAGGAAAGAAAGTTAAAATATTACATGCCTTGATTAGTCAATATAATTGACCTACTCAAAATTTTCTATTGCTCACGAGTCCGATTGTTAGGCTCCCAATCGGTCCTAAATTGAATTCCACCTAGGGGGAGAAAAGGTTTGAAAACAAATAAAAGGTGAACGAAAGGCTCAGTAGGACTAGGTTTTAAAACATTTAATTTGAATATAAAATTTAACATTTAGGAAAATATTTAGAAAACAAAATTAAATAAATAATTTCAATTAAATCATTTTTATCAAAAACAGTTCATTGTTCGTCCAGAAAGGATTAAATTATCTTTTCTTGGGTAAACCATAAATATCACCACCGTAATGTTCCAGCTAGGTTTTAAAACCTACCTCCAAGGTCGCACTCTACACGACCCAATCTCTGAGTATGACATCATGCCCATCTATGCATTTCTATAGTAATTAAATCTCATTTTATCAAGTGCATTCACTTACATTCATTACGTGGTTCATTATGATTATATCATCATTAACTTTTTATGAAAACACTGATAAAAATCTTTTTCAATCATTCATTGAAAACATTTTGAAAGAATCTATTTTGAGGCCAAAATCATTTAAAACATAGCTACCAAAGAAAGGGGGTAGAAGTCCTCCCACAATATCTGGCATTGCAACTCAGTACCGCAATCTCGATCTGTTATACGTTAGCTCTACGGAACCACGAACGACCTTGAATGTAAACTAAGTTCATCAGTATCTAGCTTAAGATATTCTACCCTACTAAGCAATCACATGGTATCCTAGTATGTCATTTATATTTGTAAAACCATACTATAAAGTTAAAATCTCAATTTGGGTTTAAAACAGTGAAAACGGGTGAAAACGATCATTTTTCATGGAGCCTGGTTGACTTGCCGAAGTTCTTAGTCTAGCCTGTCAAACTCCATAGTTCCACCTACCGACCTTACAAGGCCAGCCTACCAAACTGCCCCCAGGTTCGTCCTACCGATAAATTGAATCTAGCATGCCGAACTCATAAGTCCAGCCTATCGATTCTCAATATATGCTTGCTAAACTAGAAAAATTTAGAAAGTTTTAGATTTTGAGTCTCAACCACCCTGAGCTCGAAATCTCATTTCCAACCTATTTTCTCGATTTCCAGGCATACAAACTTTCATAAATGATAAAAAAAACATAGTAGAATACTTTTAACAACTTTAGACAAGATTTATATAGAAATTTTTAAAGAAATCTAAAAATGGAGAAAAATAGAAAAACTTGGCTGAGTTTGATTTTTGTCCAATCAAGTCTAGATTCTAGATGATTTGAGTTCTAGTAGCCTATATTTAAGGCTTCCTAAGCTCATAAAACTTGGATTGGAACTTTCATAGAAAATTCAAAACAAAATTTCAAAGATTTTTGGGAAAAGAAATTAACCTTTTGATGAGCATTTTTGGGGAAGATTTAAGGCTTGAATGTTCGTTCCTAGGCTTCAATCAAATGTGATTGAGGCTCAGGACCGCAAATTTTGAATAAAAAATTTGAGAGAGAGGAGGGAGAGAAAGGCACCATGGTAGAAAGAAAAAGAGAGTGAGCTGAGGGAGAGTAGGAGAGTGAGGAGAGAAGATGGGAAGAGAGAATTAAATAGAGGAAATGAGGGTGATTTTACTGTGTAGAAACCATGTCCAGCATATGGTTTTCCAAGGTGGAACATATCGGGCATTTGACAAATTATTTTGTTTCAAAAATTTAAAATAAAAATTTAAATAATAAAAGATGAAATAAATTGAAAAATGCTACAATTATTAAATTAAGTTTAAATTGCATTTGGGCACACTAATACACCTTGCTATATATTAATATTTCTTAATAAATTTTGGGGTGTTACAAAATTTATCTTATTTAGATTATGCAATAGCTGGTCTGTGGTCATGTGATCTAGGCTAACACGATAACACAATTGTAAGTAATTCTATTAACTTTACTCCTTTATTTTTTAGAGGAGTTTTAGCAGTATTCTCTTTCTCACTCTCTTTTACATTATCTACATTCACTGTTTGACACTTAGAATCTACTATCTCATATTCTATTTAATAGTAGTTTATCATATGAGTGGACTTCACGTGTTAGACTCTAAATGCAAAGAATAAAAAAAAGACTATTGTTAGCAATCATCTTTTTTTCTTTATTAGTAAAAAGAGGAAATTTGTTCCTAGCACGACAGTAGTTGAGCTAAGAGTGATAGGAGAGCATGGGAAGAGGAATTTGTGTTTCAAATTGGTTAAAGCAATGATAGTGAGGAATTTATAGGATGTTTGGGAGCATTGATTAAAACCAATTAGTTAAAAATATTGTGGCATATGAAATCTTTATTCTATAGCATATTTTTATTTGACACCATAACATATGAGAGCTCTTGTAGCAACCAAAAATTTTAGTTTAAACTGAGAATAACAAACACAATATTAGTGTTTTAGGAAATTGAGAAAATTCAAACAATGATTTAAAATTAAAATGGCACTTTCTAATGAAGCGACTACTTTTTTTTTTTTTTTGGTAATAGTGATGAAGCAGTTAGTTAAAATATATATGGGGGTTTCTACGTTATGTCACCCTGAAAATGAAGAATGAAAACTTCATTAGAAATGTGACCATCCCAATTGATCTATATGGTTGGCTTTCAATTGGGGGAAAAACTTTATTGGACAACTGGTGTAAGATGTCAGATGGCTACCAATGGCTTTTTAAATCATGTTGCGAGTGAGGCATTTCTATAACTTTGTGTCAAAATAAGTGGCAAAGGGCAGAGTAGGTGTTATTGACTTGACACTTTATATAAAACAAGAAAATGAGAAATTTTTAAAAGTGGCCCCTATGTGGTGCTAACTCTTCTTTTTTACCTATATTTTTCTCAAATTAACGCGATCCACTAAAATTAAAAAAATGGAACAAGTTTAGTTTTTTCCCTTCCATTTCCTCCCAACTCCCAACTCCCAACTCCATTCCATTTCCAACAGATCTTCATTAAATTCCGAGATTTGTCTTCAACGAATCTTTACAGTGCATACCGTTAACAACTTCAGAATCTATGAACAAAAATCAATTGAGAAAAAAAAAAAAAGAGAAGAAAAACACATTTCTCTACCATACGGTGTCGTCCTAGAGTGTAATGACTAAGAAAATTCTAGAGTTAAATAATGTAATTTACACATCTAAGTTAAGGATTTTCTTGAAAAATATCGTGTATGATTTCTTGTGATTGAAAGATTTACGAAATTAATATATAAATTTTAAAGTTATAGTGATATTAAAGTTAAATTTATTTAACGTTTGTGATCGAGAAAATTTGGTTGATGATTTTCACTACGATATAAAGTGGAGGAAATTTCAATCCATGGTAACTTAAGAATTCAATTTATAAGAATATCAAGTACAGTCCAGTGTTAGTAGTATGCTGAGAAATGCTCTAGCACATAGCAAGTTGTTAATTGTCTATTATCAAAAATTGGCATTGTTAAAAACTATGCCATTTTCGAGACAAGTGTAGAAAAAGTCAAATTTAGGTTTTGTTCAGTTTAGAAATAGTTTTAAGATTAATAATAATTTTATTTTATTATGCATTTAAGCATATATTCACATCAATACTTATTAAACTCCGAAGATTAGTTTTCGACCGAGTCTTAAGCAATACAAAAGGCTAGAACTATAAAAATTTTGACTACGTAAAGATTCAAGTCACCAAAGTCAATAGAGTACCCTTAATAAGTAGATCTTGTCTTGTAAGAGAGTCATGCCTACACCATACCCTTAATAAGTAGATCTTGTCTTAGAAAAAGTGGACATATGACAATAAAAAAAAAAAAAAAAAAAAGACTCTATCTCCGTTTACTTAAGAGTAGGCACCAACATTAAGCCCCATTAAACCAAGTTTTTGTCTTAATTAAGTGTTCATAAAATCCTTTAAACCACATTTAATCCTTTTGCCTATAAATATAGCTAACTATTTCGTGAGCTCATTTTTGGCTCTTTTCTTCCCATTTCTTTCAATAAAAAACCGGTTTCTCCTTGCTTCATTCTCTCTCAAATTTTTTTCTCTTCCATCCACCAAAATCACTAGCTAAAAATCAAAGAGAAAGAGGAGTGATAAATGCTTAATTTCACATATTTTTCTATTATTCTTCCTTGTATTTATTTTGTAAGTTTTGTAGTTTTCTTGTGTATTTATTATATTTAGTAGGTATTTTGTGGCAATGGAGTAAAAGTGGGTGAACAAGGAGGACTTAAGAAGTTCAAGAATCATATTTACTCATTTGAAAGTTCATGGGGTGCTGCAGCTCAAATTCCAAGTGCTCCAGCTTTTAAAACATGTGAAATAGGCCAAGAACTCGAGAGTCAGGGCGTTGTAGTGTACCTTTTAGGTGCCACAGTGCCCTGGTGAACGTCACAAGGGCGACGTAGTGTTGGGGGAAGCTTTAGCAAGATTTAAGCCTAAAATGTGGGCTATAGAGCAAGGTAATGATGCTACAGCACAATTTGGCAAATTATAGCCCAAAAATTAGCTCAAAAAGGCCCTAAACCTTCACGTTTCAACCCTAATCTCATAAGTCTATAAATATCACATCTCAAAACATGATTAAATGTCCCTTTTTTTTTTAGTTTAAGGGACCAAGATGAAAGATAAAGGAAAGGCTATGGAGGTGGCTCAAGAAATATCATCCGCATGGAATATTCTTTAATGCCATAATCGTTCTTTTTCTTTTTTCCTTCCTTTTTATTTTTTAGTGTTTTTAGTTTAGTTTTATTTTGCATTAATAATGATTTCAAAACCTTAGACATGGCCAAGTAATAATTTCAAAACCTTAGACATGGCCAAGTGATTAATTGTCAGAATTATTTTTCAATTTTCCAATTAGATTGTTTATGTTCTTCCATAATTATTGTTTATGATTATTTTCTTATTTTATTTGGTTGTGCAACTGAATAGGACTTGAGAATTATCAATTGCTAGGTTAGAATTATCTATTCTAGGTTAGATTTCTTGTCTTGTTATTATAATCATTACTAGTGGATTGAGGTCATTAATTATGGTCAAATTTTCGTATGATTGCTTGTGGAATACTATCTAGTTTAAATAAACCAAGCTTTTATATTCGTTGCTTATATCAACCTATCTTTTTCATCTTAATGCTTCTATTATTTTAAATCTAGAAAGATTGTTTTAGGTTATTTAATAGAAAGGGATTTACTAGAGAGCTTGTTTTATGAACACAACAAGTAAAAATTAAGATAATAGTGCTTATTGTTATTTTCAGTTGGTAGTTTGGATAGATTGGGAATATTTCCATGATCAATTATATAGATATTGTTTAGCAGTAAAAATTGATCATTCAACCAATTTTTATTATTGTTGTTTGCATGTATTTATTTTCTAGTATTTTGTTTAATTTAGTTATTTAGTTTATATTCAAAATGCTCATCTTATATTTAATTTTATTGTGTCTTAGGTTTTAGCGTTGATAATCAATTAATTGGAACTAATCCTCTATGAGCATGACTTTAACATGCCATTATACTCAATAACAACAATATTCATAGCGAGGATTAATTTGGTACTCCCTTGAGCCTATCAAATTTTGTTCCCTTGCCCGGAACTACCAAAGAGGCTAAAGGGGAATCACTCAAGATTATCTTCAAGGTTATATAATCTAACCCCTTCTCTTTTTATTTTAAAGATTGGTTTAGTTAATGATTTTGATGATGTTGGTATGTAACTAAGGTTCTATTTGTGTATTTATTGTGGTTTTTGCTATTTTAAGTTGTTATAGTTTTAGTTTATGTAAGATTTGGTGTGAACATATTTAGGATTAGATTATAGTTTAACATCTAGAAATTTCCTACGTACTTGGAGTATAAAATGGAACCTTTGCAGGCCAATTTTAAAATTTTAATGAAAACAAAACTTTTATAGTTCTATGTTTTGCATAAATCTCCATAACCAAGAATTTCCATAGCTCTAACTATAAGACAAAGTTACAAATCACTTTTTTAAAACTACTCAAAAACTATGTAAGTAGTTGTTAGCCATTTTTTTTTTTTGATAGAAATGGGTCTCTTTGAGGTGGATCCCAATTTTCATAAAACATGAATATTTTAGATCTCGACGAACTGAAGAATTCTTTTGAAGAAAATTTTTTATGATTCTGCCTCTAAAACACTGCTACAAATAGATCTAGAAACAATGTTGTTTTTTGTTCCAAAATAGTGTAGTTTTTGTTTTTAATGAAAACGACTCTTAAAAAGTCCGAATCATTATTTTCACAGCAAAAATTTTAGAACTCGACGAAGTGAAAAACTCTAATTCAATAATTCACAAAACATAAAAGTTATAGAAAAATGTTAATTTGCTAAAGTTTGTGAGAATCAGCATAAATAGATACGTTAAATAAAGAAAACAGGATTTTGAAAAAATGAAAGTTCTAGACCTCGTAACAATGAGGAACCTTCGTGAACAAAATTTTTAACGAAAACTATCTATAACATACGATTATATGGTGACTTTAAAACTAATTAAAAAGTACCATTTGTTACTAGTTTTAAACAAATGCACCTACTTAGTGGTAGAATTACAAGTTACTAACAATAGAGGAATTGTAGCACTCGAAAACCTAGACGAGTCTAAAGTTTATGGATTTTTCAAATTCAGACTCTATTTTAAGTGATAATTTTTTACATGAAATTTTTATAAACAAAATATTCATTTTTTAAAAGGTCTAAAGTTTATGGATTTTTCAAATTCAGACTCTATTTTAAGTGATAATTTTTTACATGAAATATTTATAAACAAAATATTTATTTTTATAAACTAATAAAAAATTACCATTTGTTACTAGTTTTAAACAAAAACACCTACTTAGTGGTAGAATTACAAGTTACTAACAATAGAGGAATTGTAGCACTTGAAAAACTATACGAGTCTAAAGTTTATGGATTTTTCAAATTCAGACTCTATTTTAAGTGATAATTTTTTACATGAAATTTTTATAAACAAAATATTTATTTTTTAAAAGGCTTTAACTATTTTTTAAATGTACTTTAAAATCAGAATTGTAGAAGCCTGACATGTTAGGCCAACAATATCACGTCACCAATATGCGCCCAATACTTGTATAAGTTCAAAAGCAATCTCTCAAATCAAAGTTTTGTCTACATAGTATTTAGAATACCGTGAGACGCTTTTAAACTTAATGAGCCATATTGGAGTTACGAAAATAAATAGTGAATATATATCTTCTTATTGAACCAATACCACTATTCAAATTCAAAAGGGTCTTTGATGTAACCGTAAGCCCAACAAGGATAATAAGGAAATTTACTTAAATGTAGTAATAGGGTAGGAAATTAATTAATGTCTTAACTGATAAATTAATTGTCAACTCTGACACGAAAGATTAAAGGCAATAGTGTATTTTAAGAAAGGATCTAATACAATTTACGATTATGCTAAATTGCATAGAATAAGATAAGCTGACCTTAACACTCTCAATGGGTGTTCTTCTCTAGAATTTAAAAATAGTGGATAGGAACTTGGTGAGCTAGTAGTCCTATTCTAGAATATCATGTAAATAATAATTTCACCTACAGTATGAATAGTTCTAAGTAAAATGTTTTATATATTTTCATGAAAATTATAAATACATGTTTACGTTTTATGTTATAGTATGCGATGTCATATCATACTACATACTCACTAATAAGTTCTGTTAAACTTAAACGAACAATCTAAGTTAGTGTGTCGTACCAAACCTCTCAACCTATGGGGAGGCTTTTGTTAAGAAAAATAATAATTTAGATCATGTGGAGCTTGCAAACCCTAACTTCTTGATGATCACGTGCAACTGATACGAACACTTGGGCCCATAAGATCAATACACATGATCATAATAAAGCATAATCGGCATATGCATGTTTTACTATATGTCTTCTTTAAGGTTTTGCAAGATGTAGTTCTCATTTATTACACGAAAGTTTATGCAAGTATGTTTATTTTGTAGGTAAGCAACATTTAATAGACAATGATGTAGCAGCAGATAAGCAGTGGAGATAGAGATTAGATACTCACGTGCATTTTATTCTGCATTTAGCTTTATTAATTATGACTTTTTAATTAAGTATAAGTACAGTTAAGACTATAAGTGTATATTTTCAAGACCGAGGTTGTAGCTATGCAGCTTCAGTCAGCATAACTTTAAGAATACGATGTTAAAATAATATATTATAATTTATGTTGTAGCAAAAGTAGGAACATTTTAATCTAAATAATTAGTAAGGTCATTTAATTTAATAATGTTTTAGAAAAAAATATTCCGTAATTTTAAGTAATTATAATAAGTATATGTTTAAGAATATATTTAAGTAATTTAAGTTATGGCCACGTAAGTATTGTTACATAGTCCAGAGATATATGACGGCAACCTCTCCTCCAAGTCAAATCTCCCTACCCGACTCGCCGATCATCAACTCTCCAACTCCGTCTCTCTCTGACAATATATTCTATGATCATGGGTTTTAGGTTTATTCCATGTAAAATAAATTTAGGACTTTCTATTTGAAAATACAAAAGCGAATGAAAAGGATAATTTGTTTGATTAATTCGCCTCTTTAATAAAGTTGAATGCTTAAAAGAAATTGACTATTTTGATTTTTTATTTTTTTGTGAAATTTATAAGATACAATTGAAAGAGAACATTTGATTTTTTTTTTTTTTTTAAAAAAAAGAGGTTCTCAATTTACTTCCCTCGCTTCCAGAGACCCATCTCCATTAAAGTTGTCAAATAAACTGTTCCAAACCCATTTGGCTTTCCTGCCGTCCATCATTTCTTAGCCAGAGTCACTTTGGGTCTTGTGGGGTCTCCAAAGCATCCTTCAACTTAAGCTACCGGTAACTCCTCACCGGCTAATCCTTTAGTTGATAATTCCCAAATGTCCGGTCAATAGTAATTTAGAAACTAAAGGGACCAATTTACCCTTCATTAAAACGCCGGTAACTCCTTCCCTCCTAATTAGTTGCGAATTCTCAAACATTAAAGCATACCCGTTAATTCCCAAACATTAAACACAAGGCAGTCCTATAATTAGACCTTACACGAGGATGATAAAATTAAGATAACGCAATCAAATTATAGGCTAAAAAAATTGTTGAAACCCGTATGAAAATGTTAAAGTGGAATCCTTGACCAAATAACCAGATTTAGTGCTACTTTTTCAACAGTCACATTAACAACTTCTATGAAATCAACTCATTAAACAATTGCAAAGTCCAAAACAATTCACATCACAGCTTATCTTTGACTAGAGTAACATGTCTAAACCAACCAAATAAACTTAGGGCAAAATTTGAAAAAAGGGCCAAACAAAAATTGAAATTAGAGAAATGACCTCTTTTTTTTTTTACACCAAAAAACACGCTTTTCTAAGCAAGTTAGCTATCCTAATTTTTTTCAAAAAAATAAAGAAAATGACTGTAGCAAAGTAAGGAACCTCAACAAGAAGAAAAAAAAAACTGGAACTGTTTTGATACCCAAAAAGCCTTTTTTTTTTACCAAAAACTGACAAGAAAAAAAGAGATCATTGATCAAATAAAATTTTTTGAAAATGTTACTTTTCAAAATGCCCCCAATAAACTTGTCTTCGAAATAACCTATCTAATATTAAACAAGTCTGTTTATGTCAAAGTACAAGCATTTAATATTCACTACTGATATCAACTTTCAGATTATCAACAAACAACATCAAAAGGAACTGAATTTTTTTTACAAGAATCTTGTTAAAAGAAATGCCAAAATTCTAGAACTTGATATATTATAATGACCCTTCAAGTAATAGACTCAAATCAAGTAACATATATTAATCAAACAACAAAATCTAGTCTTCGAAATAAACCATCCACGATGCATTAAAACATTACCGAGTGATGTTACTTTTTGATACCCAAAAAGCCTTTTTTTTTTACCAAAAACTGACAAGAAAAAAAGAGATCATTGATCAAATAAAATTTTTTAAAAATGTTACTTTTCAAAATGCCCCCAATAAACTTGTCTTCGAAATAACCTATCTAATATTAAACAAGTCTGTTTATGTCAAAGTACAAGCATTTAATATTCACTACTGATATCAACTTTCAGATTATCAACAAACAACATCAAAAGGAACTGAATTTTTTTTACAAGAATCTTGTTAAAAGAAATGCCAAAATTCTAGAACTTGATATATTATAATGACCCTTCAAGTAATAGACTCAAATCAAGTAACATATATTAATCAAACAACAAAATCTAGTCTTCGAAATAAACCATCCACGATGCATTAAAACATTACCGAGTGATGGTTCCAATCACCAAAAAACATTACTTACTTTTTCAAAAAAAAAAAAAAGTCGATAAACATTAATAGATTTTTATTTCTGGGTAACAATTCATGTTAAAGCACTATCCTTGAAACAGGGGTGGAACGGGCAGCATTTTCAAGGAAAGAGTTGAGCTGCAGGCCTTTGTCTTTAGCCTTGAAGTCGTTGTATAAATGCCCAACCTAGAAACGATGTAGGGCATCATCAAAAGTTGTCTTCACAGCTTCTAGCAATCCTTTTTGCCAGTCCGACACCCAAGTGATTTGATCATCACGCACTATACTCAAGTCATCCCCTAGCAACTCCAAAAACCAAGACCGTGAGCCATAGCATTCGGGCTCCACAACGGCATAGGCTATCGGATAAATGGCGTTGTTTAGATCTGAGCCAACAACTACTAATAGCTGCCGTTTGTGGTGTCCCTTGATGAAACACCCATCTAGACCAATGGCAGGTCTACAACTATTCAAGAAACTGTTCTTACAAGCAGCCAAGCACATGTAGATCCTCACAAATTTCATCTCTCCATTTTCAACAAGCCTTGCACACCATCTTCACAATGGATCTGGGGTTTGAAGTGCCAACTCCTCACAGTAGTCCCAAAGTGATGCATATTAATCTTTTATTGAACGTTCGATCAGTCTGATGGCGTACTTCCTTGCTCTGTAGAAGTGCCATTTGGTGACATCAACTTTTATATCTTCCACAACCTGTTGTTTGAAGCCAGAAAAATTCCAATTCGGATTGGCACAAAATTGATTAATGTATCTCCTCCCCAACCACTTGGAAGAGCTTCGTTGACGAGAAGTCCAGCGCAGAGTTGTGTTCATCGTTCACGGTATTGACCTTACACGAATTTTTATCACTTTGAACTCCAGCATACATATACCAAGTACAACCTTCACATGTGGCCCAAATCCTTCTTTTGTCATTCTTTACTGACTTTACTTTCTTGTGATTGACAATTACATACTCTTTATTTGCTCTTGTCAATGCATCTGCTGTTGAAAAAACCTGTTCAAGAGTGAAAGTCGGGCTCCTCATGTCACTGCAAGAATTGAAGCAATCGTTGCAAAAAAATTGTCGCCAAAGACTCATAGCTAAAAGTTTTTAGTGATAAGTTTTTGTACCGACATTTTGTCAGTGTATTTGTAGTCACAATCTAAGTGGATGACGTCTCAATAATATTTAGCGATGATATTTTTGAAAATTATTGTCGCTAAATGTTTTTAAATTTTTGAACATTTTTAAATTGTAATGACAATTTATCATCACGAAAACTTTTTTGCATATAACTGTCATCAATAATTGTTTTTTTATTTTTTTAAATACAAAAAATATAGATTTAATTGCAATTAAATAGTTAATTTTATTTTTATTTTGGTTTAATTTTTTATTAAAAATATTTATTAATTTTTTGAAGTTAGATGTTAATTAAAATGTGATTAAAATGTCTTAATGCAATGATAATTAATAAAAATCTTATAATTAATATTAAGTAACATAACATAAGATACCGAATGCACTTCATAAAATAAAACACCCTACATGGTCTAATAGCATAGCAAAAAAATAAAAGAGTAGAAATCAAATAATATACAAAATGTCTAATCTCGTAAGTTCACATTTCTTCATCTTCTTCCTCTTCTTCTTCAACATGAGGCACTATACTCGTCAAGAGTAGAGGTACGTTAACAGTGAGTCTTGGGTTGTTTGCCTCAATTGATTTACTAGTTTTACATTGCTCGTATATATTTGTGTGAGCTAGTCTAGAGACAATTGGGTATTCCCAAACTATGAACCAGAAGATGTAAAACTAGGACACGAATATCTCTGACTTAGTCTAGGCCTCACTTTGATTTGATGACCCCTACCCATCCCAAACACATTTTCAAGTATGGCAACCTTATTAACGACAGGTGCAAAAGAGCCAAATGCAGCCTACGTCGCTTGATTTTGTCTCTCCTAAACCATCTTGCCCTAAAATAAATAATGAAGAAAAAATTTTATTAATTAACAAATGAAATAGTTGTAAAATAAGATATTATTTAAAAGAGATGATTATAATTTACTTAAATATGCGGCCTTTGTAGCCTTATTCACCCAACTCTTACCCTAAAGAAAATTTTGATCATACTAGTTATCCATCAAGGAATAGTCCTAGCATGTCTTGAGGTTCATATGTAACATTGAATTGATATTAGAGTTCAATTATTTATATTTTGTTTTTAAAAATGATTAACCAATAAAAGTGCATACAATATCTTACCTTTTCGTATCGTTGTTGCGAGTAAGATGATTGCCCTTGATAGGTTGACCATCTTGCTTCTTTGCGGTTTGTCGCCTTCATTTGTGATCGAGCCTATAAAAAAAGATACTTTTACAATGCGTTTTACTTAGCCAAACATATTAAAAAAATAATGATGGGGAAACAAACTTGAAATTCGGATGAGCTAAACTGCTTACAACATTTCTGTCAATGCTTTCTATTCTTGACGGTTTTAGGTATGATGTTCGGACCATTTTTTTGTAGTGCTTCTTGAGGTTGTTTTTCAAGTATCGGTGGCACTTTTTGTGACGATTCGTCTTTTCGGGTAGTCACTTTACTTTCATATACATCGTTCTAAACAGTAATCTTACTTACTTCGTAAGAAAATACTGAATTAAAATTTTTTTTCTTTAATATTCTTTAAGACGTACTTAAAAACTGTTGTAACCTCTGTTGCCTTTCAAGTTGAGACTTTGCTCAACAAACCTTTAAAACCATTTCAAATCGTTTATTAAAACTTAATAAGAAACATTTATTAAAATATAGCTTAAAACTTCGCTTTACAATTAGATAAAACATTTTGTAAAATATGACTTAACTTTGAAAACATATCTTAAAACTTTGATTTTCTTAAAACTTTGAAAACACTATATTAAATAGTGGAAAAACATTTCTTTTGAATAGCGAAAACTTACTGTGCTAGTATCCATACCTAAATCTTCGTATCTGCCCTCCGTAGCACCCAACTTTTCTAATGGGTCTCATTGGTTGCCCATAAAACTACCTACAACATGAAGAAATTTTTTAATGAGCTTTCGCTCAGTAAGTTCAAACATATACTTACAAATCATTTAGAACATGCTTTACAAACTTTTCTTATAAAAACCTTTCGCTTGAAACATTTTTTTTCATAAATGTATTTCATAAACATTTTTCATAAAACATTTCTAAAACGTTTCTCATAAACATTTTCATAAACCATTTCTATAACGTTTTTTTTTTATAACACGTCATTTATAAACTTTTTTTTTTTTTTTGTAAACATGAAAATGTTTTCATAAACACTTAATATAAACATTCCTCAGAATGTTTTTCATAGCATTTGAATATTTTATAACAAGGAAAACAAGCAAAACTAAAATACATATTTCCATTTATGCTCAATTATATACTTTCAATTATGAATGTCTTATGAACGTTCTTCTTTTACTTTAACCTTCTACCTTTGTTCCTTAACTATCCTTATCTTACTTTAACTCTCCATCCTTTGTTCCTTAACTTTCTGTATCTTACTTTAACTTTCTATCCTTGTTCCTTAACTTTCTTTATCTTGCTTTAGTGTTTGTACTAGCATCATTAATCATGAGATCATAAACATGATGCTTCCCTTGCGGAAGACTTGAGACCATCAAACACGAGGTCATGTACCTCACACCTTGGAGGTCAAACTTTAACTTTACTTTCATTACCTCATAACAAATAGGTTGGTACGACACTTTCTTTTTATCTTTACGTTACGTTCTTATTGAATTTAGTGAGCATATCCAATGTAATCACATCATATGCAACACACTTGCAAATCATAGCTTGTACTATAAAATCTATTGCATAACGAATGCAACTTATAGCATAACAACTGCAACATAAAACGCAAACACATTTTGCACATCATAACTTGTACTCTAACACTTATTGCATAGCAAATGCAACTTATGGCATAACAAATGCATCATATAATGCAAACACATTTTGCAAATCATAATTTGTACACTTTTAAACATTGTGCATTTCATATGCAATCATACTTCAATTACATTGAAAATTATAAGTTGAACTTTTAAAAACATTACGCATATCAAGATGCAAATAGAATTTAAACATAGCAGTTGTAAAGTCATTGCAAATCTTGCTTTGAATTTTTAAAACATTTTGCATAATAAATGCAAACATACTTTAAAACAACTTGCATAACAATTGCAACCACATTTGCAAACATATATATATAAGCATTTGAAAATTATTTACTTCATGCCGTAGGTGAGGTCTGAACTTACCCAGACTATGTTTTAGTGTTCTCAATTTCATTCTTGTCCCATTCTTTTTACTTTCATTAGTCGGCTTTTGTGTCCTGATCATACGACACCTGACTAATTAGTTAACTTTCTTTCTATCAATCCACTCGATTGATAATAAAACGTAAACGTTAACTATTCTTTCCTTTTAACTTGACTTGTATACTATCGGTTTACCATTCTCTTTACTTAATTTTGTAACCCACCAGGTTACCTCTGGTTTACTTAAGCATCCCTTATTAAATCTCTCGTCACACATGATGGTTACGTTACTTAGCATATTACAGAACATTTTTTGTCTAAGAACGTTATGTTAATTCGGAGTGTTCGACTCCGTTCTAGCCGTTTTCTTAAAAATTATGATTTTACCCTTGGCGGGTTTTTCGTCAATTTCCTAACTCTAAAAAAAACCCATTGCTTAACTTTAACATTTCATTTCTTACATGTTACGAAAAAATTTTCGTGAAAGAGCGTTTTTCAATATCGGGCATTTCGGGTTCGTTTTAGCCACTTTCATAAAATGACCATTTTGCCCCTTAATCTCATTTTCTTTCATTCATTCCTTACCTAACTTTAAATTCTTTAAAACTTAGCATCTACGATACTTACTGCCTACAGCAATGTGGGAAACCAATGTTCTCTCGTGAAAATCTAGTTTTTACATAATTTTACGGTTTTGGCCCCAATACAAAAATATTTGCATTTTTGCCCCGAAACCAAAAATAATATTTTTAAACCATTAGTCCCTATTTTTCATGAGGAAAATTTTTGCTCAAAGCACCATATTCAAAATCCTTTGCAAAAATGGCATTTTTGCCCTTTAAAAATTTGTCTTAATGTTAACAAATTCTTGTAAAATTAAAATCTTACAAACAGTTGAGATTTTCGACGAACTATTTTTGAAGTTTAATAATTTCGTTGAGATCTACAACTTTGGTGTTTTAACTTTCTTGAAATTCCCACTGTGCAGGGATATTTTTGGGTATTTTTCAATTCTATCAAGAAAGAACTTTTTCTTTCAATTTAGTCATTGGGGCATTTTTGTAAAAAATCATTTTTAATCAACATCTCCACCCATGCAAGGGCGGTTCCAACTCTTGTTTCAATCGTTTTCATGCCAAATCATCATTTTTGCAAAATTAGTACTAAAATTACAAAAATAGCATGCAAAAACTAACATTTTGCACAATAAAACCTAAATTTTCACAACATCACCATGCCATAATTCATGTTTCTATGGGATTCAACCAAAAACTTGCTCAAGAACCCATACACTTTTAAAGGAATAAAAATCAAATTAAAAATCACATAATTTCAAAACTTTGAAATTCAAAACTTACCCCAAATAGCACTTTTGGTTTCTAACCCTCCAAGAGCTCCTTTAAAGCCTTTTTCCTAAGCATTTCTCACACAAAAATACTTTGAATTAACTTTCCTTCCTTAACCTAAGGAAAATCATGAAAAACCTTGAAAAAAGTTAAGGTTTTTACCTTAAAACTTGTTAAAATCCTTGGGCTTCACTTCTTGAACTTAAATGGGGTTATTTTGCAAAGATGGGAAGTTGAAAAATTTTTGAGGAAGCTTATCCATGGCTGCCGTGGCTAGAGGAAGAAGAAGAAGTGGGATTTTTGACAAATTTTTACATTAAATGCATGTTTATCCTTTAGGTGACTCATGGTAATCCATTGGGCTACCATGTGGCAACATGTGATTGGGCCACCTTTCATGGCTTGGTGGCCCAATAAGATTCAATAGGGTGTCCACTTTTTGAGGTCAAAAAATTTACATTGTGAAAATTTTCACCGTACAGCATTTTTCTTACACTGTTGTGGTTAAATCAGTGCAAACTCATATCTTTAGACTATGTAAAATATTTTACTTGCCTCTGGTTTATTTTTGGAGGCCAAACATAACCTTTCTTATTCATCCATATTCTCTAAGCAGTATTATTCCTATACTGCTTTAATTTTAACAGCCCAATTTTTGTATTGCATGACCTTAAACAGTCCAATTCTTACATTGCATTATTCTAATACTGTACAATTTTTTATGTTATTATACAATATTTTTTCTTAAACTGTATTTTATATCTTAATATAATCCTTAACTTAATGCATTTTTAATGTAGTAAAAATGTTCAAGTGTTGCACTTTTAAGCCTCTTGGTTCATGTAAGCAACTATCTCACCCATGAGCTTGATCTCAAACCATTGCTACATTTTTAAAAACAAGTTATACTACATGTTCTACAAAACATAAGAAAAATTTTTATAAGAAAATTAATACTTACCGATATAGTCAGGCTTCAATAAGAATGAAAATATTAAGAACCTGGTCTAGCTTCAGCATGTTAATCATACATCTGACATAAAGGCACTATTTCTAATTACTTTCGATGCCTGTAGGCGCTTGAAATGTTAGCGACATAGTCGATGCATTGGGAAATAAAATTAGCTACTCCTAATTCCCTACGAACCCAACAATGGCGCTAGTGGTTAATTCTACCTATGCTTTTTGCATTCCAACGACGGGTTGACTCTGTCGAGAATCCGCTATTTTTTTTCGTAGTAATCCAAAATTTGACAAACATGAGCAAAAGGACTATTAATGTAACACAACTATAAATTAAAGGTCAATTGCCAAATTTTTGGTTCAAAGACAAAATTGTCAAACATGATAAAATCATGGGATATTTGTCCAAAAAAGCCAAACATATTTGTTCTTTAATGTCATTTTACAATTTTATAAAAGGCCAAACAATGAGAAACAATAAGGAAAAAATTAGGTTTCACACCACTTCTTTAATATCACTAATGTTTTGTACCACTTTTATCAAACCTTTGATTCATACCACTTTTGACATACAATATATCTAAATTACCCCTACAAAAAATCTTACCACCCAGCTCTTCCACTCTCTCTCTCTATCTCTTCCTTTACTCTATGTTTAACGCTCTTCCCTTTTTCTCCCAATGCCTTTTTCTCTCTCCTCTCTCTCATTCTATTTCCTAAAAGTGGTAGGTTTCAATTTTTTTTTCACAGAAGTGGCAGAATCAAAAGTAGAACCATAAAAGTAGAATTTACTAAATTGACCCCTCAATCGATTATGACATAATAGCCTACTAAGAAACTTTTTTTTTACAAGTCCTAATAATTTCATTCTGAGAAATCATTCAAAGCAAAAACGATATAATCTCGGTTTTGAGTCCTAAACAATATTTCTCAAACTCCAAATCATATACAATGTTCCTACAAGAATTGAAGCTTTCAACAATGATAGAAGTCGTCTCTAAAGGTTGGCTTATTATCGCTCAAAATTTTTTGGCGACAACAAGTTGTTGTCAAAAAGTTGTTGCCAAAGATTTGTTGCTAAAAGGTTTTTAGCGACGACAATGTATCATCACTAAGTTTTTGCGACGACATGTCACACTATTTTGCAAGGTTATGAATCCAAGCAGATGACATCATCAACAATTTTTTGTGACGACTTTTTTGAAAATGTTATTAGTAAAAGTTTTTAAAATCTTAAGGGATTTTAGCGACGGCTAAAGGTTTTGCCCAAGAAGTATTAGCAACAACAATTGTCATCGCTAACAGTCTTTTCAATTTTTTTAATGCAAAAAAATATAGATTTAATTGCAATTAAATAATTTTTTGTTTTGATTTTGTTTTAATTTTTTTAAAAAATATTTACAAATTTTGTAAAATTAAATAATAATTGAAATGTGAACGATTAATAATTAATGCAATAATAATTAATAAAAATCCTATAATTAATATCAAGTAATATAACACAAAATATGCCATACACTTCATAAAATAAAATAAAACACAATACATGGTCTAATAACATGAAAAAATAAATAAACATAGCACAAGTCCAATAATATAGAAAATGACTAATTGCCTAAGTTTACAATTTCTTAATCTTCTTCCTCTTCTTCTTCAGCACGAGGGATTATAGACGCAAGAGGTAGAGGTATGTTGATAGTGATTCCGGGTTTGGTTTTCCTCAACTGATTGACTAGCTCCACATTGTTGGTTTACATTTGTGTGAGCTAGTTTTGCACCTTCAGAGACATCTAGGTATGCCCGGATTGTGAACCATAGGATATGAAACTAGACCCTGACTCTCTTTGACTCAGTCGAGGTCCCATTTTGGTTCGGTAATCCCTACGCCTCCCTAACACATTTGCAAGTATAGGAACCTTATTGATGGCAAGGACCGAAGAGATGGATGCAGCGTGTGTCTCCCCTGTTTGTATCTCCTGAACCATTTGGGCCTATAATTAAAAGTGAGGAAAAAATTATTAATTAACAAATCAAATAGTTATATGATAAGACTTTACTTAAAAAGACAACTATAGCTTACTTACATATGCTACCTCCGCAGCCTCATTCGCCTAACTCATACCCTGACGAAAATGTTGAGCATGCCAATTATCAATCAATGACAACGGCTGGCGTGTCTTAGGGTTGTGTTGGAGTTCAATTCTTGATAATATATATATATATATATTTATAAAATGAGTATCCAACGAAAATGCATAGAGTATCTTACATTTCTGTGGCGATGCTACGAATAAGATACTTGCTCCTGAAAGGTTGACCATCTCACTTATTTATGGTTTGCTGCATTTGTTTCTAACTAAGCTTGTTAAAAAAAAAAAAAGTTACACTTTTACTATGCATTTTACTAAGTCAAACATATTAAAAAAATATTAATAGGGAAACAAATTTTAAATGTGGATGAGCCAAACTGCTCACAACATTTTTGTCAGTCCACCCTACTCTTGACGGTTATTAGCATGACATCCAGTCCTTTTTTTTGTAGTGCCTGTTTAGGTCGTTCTTCCAGTCAAAATAGCACTTTTGGCCCTCATAGTTGATGTAAGCCCTCAGCATAAACTTGATCTAAAACCATTCCTGTATTTTTAAAAACAAGTTATAATACATGTGCTACGAAAACATAAGAAAATTAAATTGATAAAAAAGCTATTACCATCATGCGGTAGGGAATCTAGTTTCTATCTGTTAGTGGGATGGACCTCCAAGTGTTGTAGTAAGGGGCCATACAATCCCTTATGTGTACCCCAATGGCGCTTCCAAACCATGCACTGAACTCCCCAATAGCCTTGATCGTGTCCTCCATCCGATCAAACTATACAGAGCACTTTCCATTTAGTGCCACCCACTTGGTAATGTTTATCGCCCTAGACTCTGCCTAGCAGCTACGGCTTAAGAAAGCTGGTATTGCATGTTTTTAATGTTTTATGAATTAAATAAAATCAATAACTTCCAAAAAAATGTAAATAGTACTAAAATTCATACCTTCTCACAACCTTTTTTCATCGCTTAAAATTTTGGTAAAATATTAAATTTTAAGATTTTAGTGACAACAATAAGTCTTGAACAGCAATTGACAACAGTTGTCATGTTGCCAGCTGTTGTCACATTGACTGGCTAACTTTTAGCAACATTCAATAATGGCACCAATTGACACTTCTGGCTTGAGTAGATGGTGTTTTGCGCCATGGCATTGCTAAAAGTCTAATTTTGGCACAACTTACATGCCAATAGCCGCTTATATTTCTACAAGACTTAGGTCGTCGTTAAAGAGGGTCCCTCTCCAAAATTTTTGATTTTGTTACCATGTCGTTGCTAAATGTTAGGCTATATCTCGTCGCTAATGTGTCATTTTCTTGCAGAGTTTTCTAAACAACAAATCCAAACAACAATCTGGTTGATTACTGTTGAATTCATTATGAATTGGGGTTTAGGGGTTAGTGTCGAATTCACCAGCTTCTAATGATTCTCTTGCATTAAATTACTTACCAAACCAGAAAACAATATTCATCCTGACAAAAAGAATTGTTTATGATAATTACTCACCAAACCAGAAAAGCAAATTCGGGAAGCAAGGTAAACAAAAACTTGTAATCAGAGATAAATGCATGTACGACCATATATAAACAAATAAATTAATAAATGCGAACAATACTTATTATAATAAAAAAGTTGAACATATAATATACCCGAATTTTGTGTAGTTGTATTTGACGATAGGCGAGATTGATGGCCCAAACAAGTATAAAGAATTTGTCTTGGTCATCTGCATGACTACCCAAGATAGGAGATTCTCCTTCCATGGAGGGAAGGAGTGAGAAAGTGAAAAAATAACTACAGAGACAACAAAAACAAAGGAGTTAATTAAGAAAATCTGCCACGAAGCATTGATCTGAAATAAAATCCTACGAAGTAATAAAGTCTTAATTCATTGGTGCTTCAAGAAAAACAATCCAAATACAACTTTTGAGTTGCATTATAAAATACTTTGGTGCTTTTCTTCCCATAATAACAATAGTTTCAGATACAATTAGACTCGCTAATCAAGTAATTAGAGGAAAAATAGGGGGAAAAAAAAGACAACAAGAACAACAACACGGAGACGTTATGCAATGTTTACTTACAACCCAACTCATAAATATATCAATAAATATGTCTTAAAAGATAAAAGTGAATACCATGAACAAATAGCATCGAAAATAACTGAAGTAAACTACATCATAGCAACGACTTGATAACAAAGTATTCTATTTTAGAACTTAGAAGAACAAAAATAAAAGGGATATCGAGGATTCGTAGCTTCCCAATAGCATAGCAAAGAGAGGAGGAGGAGAGATTTTCATTTTGCCCCGTCTTTTTTTCCCTGTGCGTGTTTATGGAATAGTGAGTTATCACCTTTATTATCTTTTTGCCACATGGCAACATGGCAACATAATTTTTTTCCCCTTCTTTTTATTATCTTTTATTTTTTATTTTTTATTTTAATTTTTTCTATTTTTCCCCCTAAAACGCTTTGTTGGCATATATTTCTGCTTTTTTGCTTCACTTCTATTAAAATATATTTTCTTCCACATGTGTCCTTATTTTTTTCTTGTATAATCTTTATCATATCAAAATGATCTTTGCAATTTTTTTAATTAGTATGCTAAAACATTTTTTACATTTTTGCCTCGACTCTTTCAATAATTATTTTATGATAGTACTTTTTTCTCTAATTTATTCTTATAAAGATACTTTTTTTCTTAAAATATATCCTCTTTAAATATTTTCTTATATATATATATAAATGTAAACAAAAAGATAAAAATTAATATTCAAAATTTTGACGCGTGAATAGAGTATAAAATTAGTCCTCACCTGCATGGAATGTGACATTCGCATACATAAAGAGCTAAAGTGACTCACTCTACTTTTACCACATGGCAACACCTCCTTTTTTTTTTTTTTTTTTTTACTCTTTTTGTTATTCTTTCCTCTTTTTTCCTAATTTTCCCTTCTTTTTTCTATTTGCTTTTTTCTTTCCTCAAATCTTCTATACACTTTACTTATATTTTACAGTGCACAACTTTAAAATACATTTTTGTCACCCACTTCGTTTATTTTCTTTCAAATTTGTTCTTACGTGTTTTTTTCTCTTTAGGATATGATAAATGATTCTTATATTGTTTTCTTAATTAGTATACTGAAAGAATTTTTTTTCAAACATCCTTTTTTAAACATTTTTTTTACTCAACTCTTTCAATAATTATTTTTTCACAAATAAAGTTTCTTTAATTTACTTTTGTGGAGGTAATTTTTCTTACATATATCTTATTTAAATGTTTTCTTAAATATATGATATGTTATTCAAAAACATAAAAATCAATATTTAAAATTTTGACACGCAGATAGAATATGGAGAGTTAATCCTTATGTCCTACGCACATGACATTCAAACAGTCTAATAGAAAAGATTCAACCGATTTCAATATAAAAGATTCAAACCAATTATAAGAGATTCAACTAATTACAAATACTTGTCCCATCCTCTTCTCATCTAAATTTTCCTTTTCTTTGAGTCCAAAAATAAACAAAAACATAGCAGAAACTATTTTCGAGTAACAACTTTTGATATATAGATAAATTTATGTATAACTAGTAATAGAATTTAGCTTAGACAAAACATAACATGCATCAATAAATTTAAAATTTTCTTCTAAATTTTTATGTGAATATTTTTTTTTTTGGGCTTAAGAAAGCAATGAGACAAAAGAAAGTCTAAAGATAATTCTAGTAAAACCCAAATTTAGGATGTCCAAAAATTTATAGCTCCCGAATTATTATATTTGTTTGGTTAATTAGAAAACTCAAACATAGTTAATAACAATTACAAGAAGAAAAAGTAGTAGAAGCAGAAAAACTAACTAGATATTAACATATCCAAGATAAAATTAACGGAATAGTCTTTAGCTAGGCACCCGGATCAATTATGCATTTGTAATATTTGTTCTGTTCACAAATGTAACATTGTTCGTGTATTTGTGTAATACTCAATTTATTTTTATGTAACAGTTAATTAAAGTAGTCCGACATATGCAACATTGAATGTTACATCCAAACAAATTGAATTTTATACAAACGCACGAGTAATATTATATTTATGAACAAAAAAAGTTGCAAGTGTCAAACTGATCCAGATAGCAAATTTGAGCAAAAACATAAAATCAACATGGCATGTAAGTAGAACCAACAAAATCATGAGCTTGAATTGCTAAAACTAATTTTTTTCCTCTTTTACCAAAAGTGTGTATAAATAGACAAAGGACGGGCGGTTGAGGGGTTCCAATTAAGAATTTCAGATGTACATGTATAATACAATTATATACCGTAAATTGCTAACTTAAATACTTATTATAGCTCGTTATTTCTCTATGGAGGTTTGCCTTCATAGTCTACAAAGATGCAGCTGGAATTCTGTTTGACTACTTAGAAACAAATTTTATTGAAACTAGTATAAGTTTGTAGGAAACTCTGATTTTGTGTTAGTTTTAGAAAACAGGTTTTTTGTTGTTAAAAGGCACAAGCAACTATTGGAAGACATTTAGGGTGTTTAGGAATACAGCTGGAATTACAAACCAACTTTTTATTTAAATTTTATGAGAGAAAACACTGCAACAAAAGTTAGTTGGTACTACATTTTGTAGTTCCAACTGTGTTCCAAACACCTTAATTATCTTGGCATTGCTGACCTAATAATGGTAGCACTAATCACCTAGTAAAATGTGACAGTGCAAGGCACGGAGTTCTAGAGTTGAACAAACTATAAAGCATGTAATAGAGTGACGGGTTCCATAATCAAAATTAATGGTCAAGCGGACAAAATAAAGTAAAACATTGTAGCAAATAGAATCAGGGTAAGAAAATTTTCATACAAAGCAAGAGAAACTGCTCAGTAATGGTGATTTAGAAAATACCTACTAAAATAGATATAAAGGATCACTACAACCACCGTAAAGATCTTATACAAAGTTATAATAAGTTGGAAAGGAACCTTAATCCGTGGTTTTCTTCTTCTTAGATTTCCCTTGATGTGACCGCTCAAAGGACCCTGAAGAAGTAACTGCGCTATTACCTTGTCCCGAGTTTTGAGTAGAGTGGTCGTTTAATCTACTGGGTTCGGGAACATGCAATTTGCTTGGAGTTGTTGATGGTTCTCCCACATCAGATAATGAACTTTTAAGTCTGCTACTATGCGAGGAGGCAGCTGCACCTCCACTGGCAAACGGTGAGTTTCTACGCCAAGAACTTCGCGCTGGAGGTCCATGGTGTTGGGAAGACTTGGTCATTGTAATGCTAGAAGATTTCTGATACATTTGTCTCAGATTGCTGGAATTCGGCTGTTCCAGTTCATGAGGCTCCGAGTAGTGTACAAGGGAAACACGTCGAGAAATCTTTCCAGCTGCCAAAAGTTTAGAAGTATGAAATAATTATTATCACCATAAGACATCCTTTTCATGGGAGAGAATGGTAAGAGAGGAAATGAAGAGAACACTTGGCACAAGGCCGAAAGAGATCCGAGATGATAATCTGGCACAATATTTTCGCCTTTTGTTTGGACAATTATGGAAAAAAGGGGCGCTTGAACCTAAAGTTACACTTCATATATCAAGTGTTTACATACATACCGATTTTTGTACCCGATGCAGAGGATACAAAGACAGTTGCATTTGGCTCTTGAGCTGCAAAACTAACCACATCATACTCTTTGCCTGAAGAAAGTCAATGACATAACCTTAGTCCACAATTATACTGATAAAAATGTTAGACATGTATGCCCTAAGGAGTAAAAATGTAACGAGTTTTTGAAGACATTTTTATCAATAAGAATTCGTTTATTATTCATATACCAAATCTTGTCCTCTTTACGTTCATATTTGTTGAATATATGATAAGCAAATAATAGTCTGAGACTGTCGGTCTAAACCTTTAAGAATTGGGCATATGATGGACAGATTATGCAGAAGACACGATTCTTAAGGTGACGGTCTAAATCATAAGATTCGCAATCGAGGGAATAAAGTTGGGCGTTTTATTCATGTAAAGATTGTTATGTTGTCTATATCCCTATTGGGAGATGGTTTGTCTTGACCATCGGAGGTGGACTCCGTGAATAGAAACATTGGCACGTTGTCATAAGTGACGATGTGTTGGATCGGGACATAAAGTGAATTAATTTGGATTAATAATTCTGTCTT
>CAMOHE010053282.1:1965-104613 GCA_946598075.1 Artocarpus hirsutus | reverse complement strand
TTTTCTTAGAGATTATTTAGATAAAGTTGTTTTAATTAGATAACTTCTTTATTGGGTTATTTGAATTAAAACTGAGGCTTTATCCTATAGAATCTTGGGTGGAAAATAAAAGATTTGCGTGATTTTTATTTCGGCAGTTCGGCATGCCAATCCTAAAGTTTGGCCTGCCGATCAGGCAAGTTTGGCCTGCCTATGAAAAGTTCGGCCTGCCTATGTGCAAATTAAAAATCATGCGTTTTCATATGTTTTTACGCGTATCTTATCCGATATTGACCCGAATTTGATTCCGTTTCGAATTTTTGAGACCTTATCTGTTAAGGAATGACCCTAGACCCAACCTCTATAAATAGGGAGTGAGTCTAATGATTTATTGAGATCAATAGAGAGATTAAGATGTTAGACATGCATGCCCTAATGGAGTAAAAATGTAATGAGTTTTTGGAGACATTTTTATCAATAAAGAATTTATTATTTATATACCAAATATTGTCCTCTTTACATTCATATTTGTTTAATGTATGATAAGCAAACAATAGTCTGAGACTGTCAGTCTAAACCTTTAAGAATTGGGCATATGATGGACAGATTATGCGGAAGACACGATTCTTAAGGTGACGGTCTAAATCATAAGATCTGCAATCAAGTGAATAAAGTTGAGCACTTTATTCATACAAAGATTATTATGTTGTCTATATCCCTATTGGGAGATGGTTTGTCTTGACCATCGGAGGTGGACTCCGTGAATAGAAACATTGGCACGTTGTCATAGGTGACGATGTGTTGGATCGGGACATAAAGTGAATTGATTTGGATTAATAATTCTATCTTGGCAAATTGATTCACTTTAGACAATCATTTGAATAGCATCTTAATCCTGAGATGACTAGTGGGCCCGTTGTCTTGACTTGTGTCTTTTGATGTGCCAAAGGGTGACACCCACATCTTAATAGTGGTATGCATGCCGGTACGTTGGAGGCATGACTCTTGATGATGTAGACCTGTTATTCATAGATATGGAATCCATAGCTCCTCTTTAGGAGTAGTGATATCCTCTTATATGCATTATCCTGTAATTGAAAAACTTGAGCGCTCAACCATTTGGATACATAGGTGTAACCGAATGGTATACTGTCTTTGGATGGTAAGTTTTCCAATGGTGAGATAATAGAACGTAAGATAAAAATAATCGAGATGGTAAGACAGAACTTGTCCTTAAGCTAATTATGGATAATCCTATGGGGATACGATACACTATGATATGTCATGGAGACTTAGCTATACGAGCTTTGTAATTCTATAGAGTTTGAGAGTGCAGCTCCAAGCTTTTAGTGGAGTAGCGTTGGAGTTGGTAATTATGAAATGTATATCTGGGATATTGGGTTTCATAATTATCGGGAGCTTGAACTATATAAGTCCATTTGGTCCCCTTTGCTAGCTCTCAAAATCCTGTAACAATACGGCGTGCTTTTACAATAATTGGTGACTTATGTCGATTTTTTAGATTGGTTGAAAATTTGGAAGAATCAAATAATTCATGTCTGTTTGTCGGTTGAATTAATTTTGTAAACAAAATTAATTCAAGATAAACTTGTTGAATTATTGGGGTCAGATATTTCTTGTCTGTTTATCAGTTGATTTAATTTTGGATAAATTAAATCGAGATAAACTTGTAGAATTATTAGGAATCTATTTATTTTCTTAGAGATTATCTAGATAAAGTTGTTTTAATTAGATAACTTCTCTATTGGGTTCTTTGAATTAAAACTGAGGCTTTATCCTATAAAATCTCGAGTGGAAAATAAAAGATTTGTGTTATTTTTATTTCAGTAGTTTGGCATGCCAAACTTAAAGTTCGGCCTGCCGATCAGGCAAGTTTGGCCTGCCTATACGCGAATTAAAAATCACGCGTTTTTACGCTTATCTTATCCGATATAGAACCGAATTTGGTTCTGTTTCAAATTTTTTAGACCTTATCTGATAAGGAATGACCCTAGACCCAACCTCTATAAATAGGGAGTGAGTCTAATAAGTTATTAAGAGATCAATAGAGAGATTAAGAGTGATACTCTACTGGTGAGAATCTGAAACTCCCTGAGAGTTCTTGTTCACAAATCACAAACACTTGCTTTGGGTTCTCTCAATTGGTTGGAGGGAGAGTCACCTTGAGGAAGAGCTATATGTGTGAGCCCACACTCACTCCGATCGTGGATAGAGAATAGCAAAGAAGACCAGTTGGTTGAGGCTCTTCTGGAACGTTACTTCTCTACACAGATTTCGGGAGCTTTTCGGCGAATACAAGGTCAGTAAGATCAGGTTAATTTATACATATAGCATGTCAAACTTGTGTTTTGAAAAATACTATGATTTAAATTTTTAAAATTCTACTGCGTATTATTTTTCCAACATAAGAGTGATACTCTACTGGTGAGAATCTAAAACTCCCTGAGAGCGCTTGTTCACAAATCACAAACAATAGCTTTGGGTTCTCTCAATTGGTTGGAAGGAGAGTCACCTTGAGGAAGAGCTGTACGTGTGAGCCCACACTCACTCCGATTGTAGATAGAGAATAGCAAAAAAGACCAGTTGGTTGAGGCTCTTCTGGAATGTTACTTCTCTACATAGATTACGGGAGCTTTTCGACGAATACAAGGTCAGTAAGATCAGGTTAATTTATACATATAGCATGTCAAACTTGTGTTTTGAAAAACACTCTGATTTAAAATTTTTAAAATTCTGCTACGTATTATTTTTCCAACACTATCCGTATAGCTCTTCTGTCGACTCTAAGCTGCTTTCAGTCGATCCCGAATCACGACAATCCTCTCGTTGCTATCACGAATCTCATCTGGTCCAAGAATAACCCTATCTTCTGGCTCGGCCCAACACACTAGCGATCGACACGGTCGCCCATACAATGCCTCGAATGGTGCCATTCCAATACTTGATTGATAACTGTTGTTGTACGCAAACTCCACCAAATGTAGATACTTTTTCCAGTTCCCGCCGAAGTCTAACGCACAAGCACGCAACATATCTTCGAGAATCTGAATGACCCGCTCAGATTGTCCATCAGTCTAAGGATGAAATGTTGTGCTAAAGTTCAAATCTGTGCCCATAGCCTCCTAAAAGCTCCTCCAATACCTGGCATTAAATCTGGTGTCCCTATCTGATGTGATGGACAAAGGAACTCCATGCAATCGTACTATTTTCTGCATATACAACTCTCCAAGAATCCTCCTCAAACACGTCGATCTGAACGGAATGAAATGAGATGATTTCATCAATCTGTTGACCACGACCCAAATCGCATCATGCCGTTGCTTTGTCCTTGGCAATCCGGTAAGAAAATCCATCGTCACGTGCTCCCACTTCCACCTTGGAATAGGAAGTGGCTGAAGCTGACCTGCTGGCTTCTGATGCTCGGCCTTCACCTGAAGACAAATCGCGCATTTGGCCACGTATTCTTGAACATCCTTCTTCATGCCTCTCACCAATATTGCCTCTTTAGATCACGATACATCTTCGTACTTCCTGGATGAATGGCGAATTGAGACTATAAGCTTCGTCCATGATGGCCTTCGTTACTCCTGCAATTGCTGGAACTGCAAGATGCTCCCTAAAGTACAATGATCGATCTACATGTATTCTCCATTCTTCGAACTGCTCCTCGTTTCGAATCCGCGTCCCGATTCCCTGAAGATGCTGATCTTGCCACTAGTTATGTTTTATTATCTAAACAAGAGCTGAGGGTGTCTCCATATGATACACCGAAATACGATCGTAGTCCTTGCAACACTGTAGACTGAACTCACTTACCGTCGCATCCCTTTTCCAATCTTTGAGAGCCAAACAAGCGAGAATTCTTGAAGATTTTTGGCTAAGCGCATCCGCAACAACTTTAGCTTTCCTAGGATGATATTGCAATGCAAAATCATAATCTTCCATATATTCTATCCATCTCTGCTGCCTCAAGTTCAAATCCCTTTGAGTGAACAGATACTTCAAGCTCTTATGGTTAGAGAAAACCTGAAATGTTGCCTCGAACAAATAACATCTCCAGATCTTCAATGCATGAATCACCACTGCGAGCTCTAGATCATGAGTAGGATAATTCCGCTCGTGAGGTCATAACTATCTCGATCCATATGCTACCACGCGTCCTTGTTGCATCAACATGCATCCAAGTCCACGTCCTGAAGCATTCGTATAAACCTCGTACGGCTCGTCACTGCTGGGAATGATCAACACTGGAGCTGAAGTCAATCAATTCTTCAATTCTTGAAAGGTGAACTCACATTCTTCATTCCACTCGAACATGACATTTTTCCTAATCAATCTTGTTAACGGTGCTGCTATCTTCGAAAAGTCCTTCACGAATTTCCTATAATATCCTGCAAGTCCCAAGAAGCTGTGGATCTCTGCCACATTCCTCGGTCGTTCCCAATCCACTATGGCTTCAATTTTTGACGGATCCACTGAGATACCTTGTTTAGAAATGACATGACCCAAAAATTTGACTTCTATCAATCAAAACTCACACTTTTCCTTCTTGGCATATAACTAATGTTCTCGTAGAGTCTAAAGCATGATCCTGAGATGCTGCTCATGCTCCTCCCAAGTCTTAGAATAAACCAGAATGTCGTCGATGAACACAATCATAAACTAATCCAAGTAGGGCCTGAATATCCTATTCATCAAGTCCATGAAAGCTGCCGGAGCATTCGTCAATCCAAACGACATCACTAGAAATTCAAAATGTCCATACCGAGTCCTGAAAGCTGTCTTAGGAATGTCCTCTTCCTTAATCCTGAGCTGATGATATCCTTACCTCAAGTCTATCTTTGAGAAGTACTGCGAACCTCTCAACTGATCAAACAACTCATCGATCCTAGGCAATGGATACTTGCTCTTCACTGTGACTCGATTCAGTTGTCGCTAATTTATGCACAACCTGAGAGTTCCATCATGCTTCTTAGCGAACAAAACTGGTGCTCCCCACGGTGATGTGCTATTCCGGATGTATCCCTTATCAGCAAGCTCCTTAAGTTGCTTCCTGAGTTCTTTCATTTCTGCCAGCGCCATCCGGTAAGGTGCTGTCCTCGAAAATAATTCAATACTGAACTCAATTTCTTAATGCGGTGGTAATCTTGATAACTCGTCAGGGAAGACATCTTCAAATTTGTCTACCATTGGAATCATTGCACGTCTTCTCAAAACACTAGGCTCTCCTTCGAAATCTATGAGAAAGGCATAGCAAGCTGCGCTCTTGCGCCCTCTGAGACACGCTCTCACAAGACGCTCACTCATTAATCGATCACCACCACCCTGGTAGGTGATTACCGTCCCCCTATCAGACATTAGGGTCACTTTCCTAAGTTGGCAGTCCACTACTGCATTGTATCTGGATAACCAATCCATCCCTAAGATTACATCATAGGTTCTCATAGGGATACAATCAAGTCACTTTTTAAAATATCATCCCCGATCTTTATTTTTCAAGCTTTACATATATTATTCACACACACCTGCCCCAAGGGTGAAGTTATAACTAAGGGTTCATCAAATTCTTCTATCTCTAATCCCAAGGCACATACAAAAGAGCTCGAAATGAGAGAATAAGTGGCACCAGTATCAAACAACACGTGTGCTAAGGACTGAGAAACCATGATCGTACCATCAACAACTACGTTATTGGTCTGGGCATCTGAACCCCCTGATGTCATCGTATGAACCTACACTAGAGCTTTTCCTTTTCCTCTACCCACCTTACTAGTTCCTAGATTAACTGGCTGATACTGCTGCAATGATGACGACTGGACACTAGCTGTACTCGACGCTCAATACTGAGGGACGTTATGCTAAAAGTCCTGTAGTTGGTGTCCTTGCATTGGATGTGACATTTGCTGAGGAGAGAACTAATGGGATGGAAGCTGAGGACACTGTTGAGGCTGAGGTAGAGTCTGAAGCTGAGGCTGACGACTAGCTCCTTCTCTGGTATGAAATCCTAGGCGAGCACTCCTGATCGGACAATTCCTCTTGATGTGTCCTAGCTGCTGGCAACAGTGACAATCGAAGCTGTAGGGGTTGCTGCGCCAGCTACTGGATGAACTGCTGCTGCTGCTGTTCACTCCACCTTGTTTGCTCTTTCCTGGAGTCGGTCGACTACTAACGCTCCTCCTGCCGCTCCTCTGTGGTCCTCTTGATGCCTTGGCTTGATTCTCACAATACTATGCGTAATCATTCTCTACTAATATCGCTGATGATACAAGCTCTCCAAAATTCCTAAGTCGTAGAGCAACTATCTGTCATCGAATAGGGGCTTTGAGTCTGTCCTGGAATTTGATACACTTCTCACACTCCAATGCCACTACTGAGGGAGCAAACCTGGCCAATTCATTAAACTTCACTTCATATTCCCGAACTGACATATCGCCCTGCTGCAACCTATAGAATTCTGCCGCCTTTTGATCGCTGTATCCCTGCGAAAAGTACCTATCATAAAACAGCTCCTCGAACCAGTCCCAATCAATATTACCATTATTTTCTAGACGCTTAGCTTGCTTCCACCAAGTATTAGCACCACCTTCAAACTTATATGCTGCGAATTCCACGCGATACTCTGCTGGCACACCAAGTGTATCCAAATGCTTCATGATCGAGTCTAACCAATATTTTGCCACCTGTGGGTCCCCAGTTTTGTCAAATGTCGATACAGATGCACGTCGAAACTCCTTAAAGTACATTGCCGAAGACTAGCCTCAGAATCATCAGGTCTTGCCCTTGCTGCCATCTGTTGAAATGCAGTAAACATAGCCCTCATCATGCCTTCATCATTTTTGAACTCAGCATCCACGGTCGAGCGACGTCTAGGTGCCATTCTTTCACTTCTGAAAACAAAATTTGGACTGTTAGTAGTATCTCATTGTCGTACCTATGTGTGCACAATTCCCAAGGTTCATAACCTTGAGCTCTGATACCATTCTGTCATGCCCCAGAGTACGGGAGGTGATGTGGTAAATTAATTAGGTTAATTAAATAAGGATTTAGTTAAAAACAGGGTTTTTGAATTTGATTTATAAATAAAAATGAGAAAATATTAAAAATCATTCGAATAGAAAAACTTAAGGAAATAAAATAAAGCATCATAATAATTGAGCAAATAAAAGGACATTAAAAATATTTAAATATAGGGTGGAACGAGTATAGGTCTCACTGGCCCATATATTGTGCACACACATGTAGTACTGACAATATTACAATACAACCACAGTCTATAATGAAAGAATAAGCTAAGATCTTACATGCCTTGACTTATTGTACTACAACCTACCCAAATTTTCCACTGGTCGTAAGTCCAGTCAACGGACTCTTCTCTGATCCTAAGCTGATATCCACCTACGAGGTAAGATTTTAAAACAATAAAAATGTGAGTGAAAGACTCAGTAGGACTATATTTAAAAATGAACAAGTAAATAATTAAATAAATCAAATAAGTATTTTCATTTACTAAAATTTCATTGAAAACAGTTTGTCAAAAAGTACCTTTTTAATTCTCTCGGGCAAACTAAATATTCATCATCGAAGTGGCCCAGCTGGGTTTCGGGACCTGCCCCTAAGGTCGTTCACTACACGACCCAATCTCTGTTATGGCATCATGCCCATATATTTTTCTTTAAGTATTAAAAATCTCTGTTTAACGAATATAGTCATTTACATTCTTTATGAAGTTCATTATGAACATTTGATAAAAATCTATTTTTGGCTTAAATCATTTTGAAATAGGGCTACCAAAGAAAAAGGGTAGAAGTCCTACCTCAATATCCGTGTTGGTGTCCCACACCATAATCCTGGTCTGCTATACGTTAGCTTCACAGATCCACGCACAAATCCTAAACGCATAGTAACTTAGTTCATTAGTACCTAACCCGAGGTATCCTATGTTGCCAAATCGTCTCATGGTATCCTAGTGTGCCATTTATTTTTATAAAATCATTTTATAAAGTTGAAATTTCAATCGGGGTTCAAAACAGTAAAAATGGGTGAAAAATCACAAAAATTGAGTTAGGTTCGACCGGCCGAACTGCACAGTTCGGTCTGCCGAAAGACCAAGTCCGGTCGGCCAAACATTTCCAGGTTCGGCCTGCCGATGGTATCAATCCGGCCTGTCGATCATTTGAATCTGGCTTGTCGATCCTTTGAATCTAGCCTGTCGAAGATCAAGTTCGGCTTGTCGATCTGGGAAATTTCAAAAATTTCCACGCACGGGTTCTCGACCTCCCGAACCCAAATCTTTAATCCAACCTGTTTTTCTCAGTTCTCAGGCATAGATAATGATCAAAATTAATAAATAAACATTATTAAACACTTTTCAACTCATCAAAACAAGATTTAAGCAAGTTTTTCTCAAAAATCTAAAAATAGAGAAAATAAAGAAAAAATAAAAAATCTTGATTTCAATCCATTTTTTATCAAATAAAGTTTCATTTCTAGTTATTCTAAGTTACTCTAACCTAGATTAAAGCTTTTCTAAGCTCAAACGAGCTCAAATATCAAAATACAAGAAAATTTAAAAAATAGGAAAACTTTTGAATTTTAAAAATTAACCTCGAATCAAAGCTTTAAAACGATGTTTTTGTTGTTGAATCTCGTTCTCGAGCCTTCAATCTACAAACCTGAAGCTTGAAATCAATTTTTGGTTCAAAAATTCTAAAGAGAGATTAAGAGAGTGAGAAAGGAACCGAGAGAGTGAGAGTGAGAGGAGAGAGAGCGAGAGAGAAAAAAATGAGGAAGAGACAGAAAGAAATGAAATAAATAGAAGAAGAGAGAGAAAAGTGGTTGCACAGGACTGTGTGCAACTACACATTGTTTTCAAATCAAATTATTTTATTGAAACTTAAATTAACAATTAAAAACAATTTAGAATAATTAAAAATTTATTAAAAGAGTAAAATAACACAAGGTTACTTAATTTTCACAAAATAATCAAATTAAGTTTAAAATACTCGTTATGGCACACTAATCCACCATTTAGCACTCTAATATCATTTAATTAACTTCAGGGTGTTACAAGTTTGTATTTTGAAAAATAGAAACTAACCTCGAATCAAAGCTTAAAATTGAATTTGTGGAGACCAAATCGTGTTCCTCACCCGCCCAATCCAGCTAAGAATCAAGCTTGAACTCAAAATTTGAATCAAAATAGAAAAAAAAAGAGAGGGCAACATAGGAGAGAGGGAAAAGAGAGGGGAAGAGAGTCTGAGAGAGTGAGGGAAAGTGAGAGTGAAAGAGGAAATAAATAAAGAAGGGAAGGGAAGTTTGCATTGCAAAACCATGTGCTCCGGCACACATTTTTGTAAATGGGACGTATCGGGTATTTGACAAATTGTTTTGTTTAAAAATTTAAAATAACATATTGAAATAATTAAAAGTGGGATAAATTTAAAATACCATAAAATACTTAGATTAAATTCAAATTTACATCAAGGTATACTAATCCATCATTTAAACACTAATTATGCTTAATTAAATTTTCTAGGTGTTACAACTCTCTAGCCCTAAAGAAAATTTTGTCTCTGAAATTAAAGGTCAAATAAAAAACAAAACAAATGGGGGTACAACTCTCTTATAGTCAATTCCAATTCCAAAGTCGCTTCATCAGCTTCATGATATTGCCATACGACTTTAAATAGTGGTATATTACTGTGTCACAATCTTATAATCTTTCGATCGATGATCTGAACTGGTACCTCCTCATAAGTTGTGTCTTTTTGAACCTACATATCATGAAATGAGATAATCTTGCTCGGCTCGAGTGGACATTTTTGAAGCATCAAGGCATGAAACACATCATGAACATGGGAAAGCTAGGGAGGAAGATCAAGGAGATAAGCGACTACACCTACACATTAAGTAATCTCGAACAGTTGAATGTACCTCGGTGCAAGTTTCCCACTTACACCGAAACGTGAAATGCCTTTGCACGGTGAAACCTTTAAAAAGACAAAATCTCCTACCTCAAACTCCAAAAATCAGCGTCCCCTATCGGTGTAGCTCTTTTGCCTACTCTGAGCAGCCTTAAACCAATCACAAACCATGGTGACTTTCTCGTTGCTATCACGGATCTCATTTGGTCCAAGAACAATTTTGTCTTTTGGCTCTGCCCAACACACTGGCGATCGACATGGCTACCCATAGAGTGCTTCGAATAGTGCCATCCCAATGCTCACCTGATAGCTATTGTTGTATGCAAACTTCACTAAATGCAAATATTTCTTCCAATTTGCGCCAAAGTCTAAGACACACGCATATAGCATATTGTTAAAAATCTGAATAACTAGCTCAGACTGCCCGTCAATCTGAGGACGAAAGGCCGTGTTGAAGTTTAAATCTATGCCTAAAGCCTCTTGAAAAGTATTCCAATACTTGGTGTTAAATCGAGTGTCTCTATCAAAATGATGGACAAAGGAACTCCATGCAACCTTACTATATTCTGCAAATACAACTCTCCAAGAACTCGTCTCAAACATGTCGACCTGAAGGAAAAGAATTGAGCTAATTTCATCAACCTGTCGATGACAACCCAAATTGCGACATGTCTTTGCTCTGTCCTCGGTAATCCAATGAGAAAATCCATCATGACATGCTCCTATTTCCACCTCGGGATAGGAAGCAGCGAAGCTGACTAGCGGGCTTCTGATGCTTGGCTTTTACTTGGAGACAAGTCACGCACTTGGCCACATACTCTTGCACATCCTTCTTCATGCCTCTTTGCCAATATTACCTCTTCAAGTCATGGTACATCATAGTGTTCTTTGGATGAATAGTGAATTGACACCTATGAGCTTCGTCCATCATACCTTCATCACGTCCCCGATTGTAGGTACTGCTAGACACCTATGAGCTTCTAATGCTTGGCTTTTACTTGGAGACAAGTCACTTGCTTGGTCACGTACTCTTGGACATCCTTCTTTATGCCTCTCTACGAATATTGCCTCTTCAAGTCATGGTAAATCTTCGTGTTCTTTGCATGAATAGTGAATTGACAGCTATGAGCTTCATCCATCATACCTTCATCGCGTCCTTGATTGTAGATACTACTAGACACTCCTTGAATTATAACGACCCATCTACATGAATCTCTATTCTTCAAACTACTCCCCATTCTGGATTTGTGTCCATATCCCTTGAAGGTGTTAGTCCCACCATTGGTTTTGCTTTATCATCTAAACGAGCGTGGAGTTGATTCCATGTGGTACACCAAAACCTAATCATCATCATCATAGTACTGCAACCCATACTCACTCACTGTAGCATCTCTCCTCCAATCCTCGAGTGCTAAGCATGCAAAAAATCCTAAAGACTTCCTGCTAAGTGCATCTACGACTACGTTGGCCTTACCCAGATGATATGATAATGTGAAGTCATAGTCTTCCGTATACTCCATCATTCTCCACTGTCTCAGATTCAAATCTCTCTTTGTGAACAAATACCTCAAACTCTTGTGGTTAGAGAAAACCTAGAAGGTCACCCTATACAAGTAACATCTCCAAATCTTCAGGGCATGAATCACTATTGTAAGCTCCAAGTCGTGAGTGGGATAGTTCTGCTCAAGAGGCCTTCATTATTGCAACCTATAAGCTACAACTCATCCATGTTGTATCAACACACATCCTCGTCCTCGTCCCGATGCATTAGTGTATACCTCATAAGGCTTATCACTGCTTGGAATAATCAGCATAGGAACGATAGTCAACTAATTCTTCAACTCCTAGAAAGCACATTCATAGTCCTCATCCCATGCAAACCTAACATTTTTTCTAATCAGCTGCATCAATGGAGCCGCTATCTTAGAAAAATCTTTAATGAACTTCCAGTAATACCTAGCAAGTCCTAAGAAGCTGTAGATTTTAGCCGCATTCCTTGGTCATTCCCACTATACTATAGCCTCAATCTTGGATGGATCTACTAGATACCCTACTCGGAGATGATATGTCCCAGAAACATAACTTCGGTCAATCAAAATTTGCATTTTTCCTTCTTGGCATATAGTTGGTTACAGAGTCTGAAGCACAATCCAAATATGCTGCTCATGCTCCTCCCAGGTCTTATAATAGATCAATATCTCATCAATAAACATTATCACAAACTGATCTAAATAAACCTTGAAAATCCTATTCATTAAATCCATGAAAGCTGCAAGAGCATTTGTCTACTAAAATGACATCACCAGAAACTCAAAGTGTCCATACCAAGTCGTAAAAGCTATCTTTGGAATATCTTCTTCCCTAATCCTAAGCTTATGGTATCTGAATCGTAAATCTATCTTCGAGAAGTATCAAGAACCTCCTAACTAGTCGAATAACTCATCGATCCTGGACAGTGGGTACTTATTCTTCATGGTGACCCGATTTAGCTGCTAGTCATCAATACACAATCTGAGGGTACCATCATGCTTCTTGGTGAACAAAACTAACGCACCCCAAAGCGACATACGATTCTTAATATACCCCTTATCCACTAGTTCCTGAAGCTGTTTTCTAAGTTCTTTCATTTTTATAGGTGCCATACGATATGATGCTACAAAAATCAAAGCAATCTTGGGGAATAACTCAATGCTAAACTCGATCTCCTAATGCAGCAACAATCCTGGTAACTTATTGCAGAAGACATCATTGTACTCGCCAACCACTAGTATCGTTGTATTTCTCCCTATTGCATAGACTTTTCTTCTAGATCTAGGAGAAGTGCATAACAAGCTAGATTCCTCCGTCCTTTAAGGCACAATTCATGAGTCGCTTGCACATTACCCGATCATTACCGCCCTGGTAAGTGATCGTCGTTCCCCTATTAGACACTAGGGTTACCTTTACCTTTCTAAGTTGACAACGAACTAGGGCATTATATATGGACAACTAGTCCATTCCCAAGATTACATCATATGATCTCATGGGGATTACAATAAAATCACTTTTTAGAGTTTCACCCCCAATCATTATTTTACGGGATTTATATATACAATTTACATACACCGGCCCCAAAGGTGAGGAAATCATCAAGGGCTTATCAAATTACTCTACTTCTAAACCCAAGGCATGTACAAAAGAACTCAAAATGAGAGAATGAGTGGCACCAGTATCAAATAGAACATGAGCTAAAGATTGAGAAACTAAAACTATACCATCAACTACAAGGTTGTTGGTTTAAGCGTCTGAGCTCCTTGATGTCATGGTGTGGACCTGGGCTAGAGAGTTCCCTTTTCCCTTGTTGATGTTGCTGGCTCTTGGATTAGTTGGCTGATATTGCTACAGTGGAGGTGACTACATGCTAGTTGCACTTGGCACTCGATATGTGGAGTGTTCTACTAGAAACCTTGCTGCTAATATCCTTGCATTAGGTATTGCATCTGCTGTGGAGTGGATGATGAAACGATAGTTGACAAGGTTGCTAAGGCCGAGCTAGAAGCTGACCTTGGAACTAACAACTTCTACCCTCTCTTACTTGGAATCTTTGTCGAGCATTTTTGATTGGGCAATTCCTCTTGATGTGTCCCAACTAATAGCAATAATGATAATGAAACCTGTAGGGGTTGTATCGCCAACTATTTGACGAACCACTGCTCCCACTATTAGCATTTCCTTGTTAGTTCTTCACCTAGGCTTGGCAGCTACTACTACCTTTCCTATTACTTCTTTGAGGTCCTCCTGATGTCCTTGCCCGATTCTCGCTATAAAGAGCGTGTTTACTTTCCATAGAGATTACAGAAGATACCAACTCACTGAAATTCCAAAGCCGCAAGGCCACTTCTTGTCGTCAAATAGATGCCTTGAGTCTGTCTTGGAACTTAATGCCCTTCTCCCGCTTAGAAGCCATAGCGGATGGATTGAACTTGGCCAACTCGTTAAACTTTGCCTCATATTCATGAACTATCATATGACCCTGCTCCAATCGATAAAACTCAATAACCTTCTGATCCTATATCATAATGAAAAGTAGCGCTCATAAAATAGCTGCTTAAGTCTATCCCAACTGATGTCTCCAGTGTTTTCTAGACACTTTGCTTGTTTTCACCATGTATTGGCATTGCCTTCCAACTTATAGGCTATGAAATCAATGCGATACTCCATCAGTACCCCGAGAGTGTCCAAATGCTTCACTATTGAATCTAACCAGTATTCAGCGATCTACGAGTCCCTATTTCCATCGAAAGTCAGAATCAATGCGTGACAAAACTCTTTAAAATACCCATGTCGATGACTTGCCTCAGAATCCTTGGGCCTAGCCCTCACTATCATCTGCCAAAAGGCGATGAACAAGGCCTCAATCAGGCCTTCCTCATCTACAGGATTCGCATCTGCAGTAGCTGGATGGCATCTCAGTGCCATTCTCTCAATTTTGGAAACTAAATTGGACTATCAAGGGTTTTCCATCATCATACATATGTGTGCACAATTCCAAGGTTCATAAACCTAGGGCTCTAATACCAATCTATCACGCCTCAAAGTCTAAGAAGTGATGTGGCTAATTAATTAGGTTAAATAAATTAAATTTTTAATAAAAACTGCCATTTTAGAAGGTATTAAGTTAATTATAAGAATATGGAATATTTAAAACTTCTTAAGATATTTGTTAAAATATAAAAGCAGGTAAAGAGAATTAAATATTTAACAAACAAACACCATTGGGCCCCACCAGACCCACATTTGTGTGCATACATGGTATCAACAATATTAAATACATAACCATAGTCCAAATACAAGGGAAATAAATTAAAATATTACATGCCTTGTTTGTAAATAAAAACGCCAGACAGTGATGTCCTAATCCTGTAGTTTCTTCCTATTTCTTCAGTTTTCCCTAAGCTGGATTCCACTTAGAAGGGGGAAAGGTTTTTAAACAAGAAAAAGGTGAGTGAAAGGCTCAGTAGGACTAAACTTTTGGAAACATTTGATTTAAACATGTAATTCATTTTTAAACAAAATCTATAAAACAAGGTAAATAAATTAACAAATGACTTATTCATACCGATTAATCATTTATTCATCCATAGACAGTCTCATTATCATGTTCTCAAAGAAGCTATATGAATCACCACCGGAGTGGCTCAGCTGGGTTTCGGGACCTGCCCCCAAGGTCGCACTCCCCATGGCCCTATCTCTGTATAGGTATCATACTCTATTTTATCATTCTAGACGGTACTAACCAACACGTCCGGTGTCATATAATTATCATGTCTCATTTACCGGATGTTCTCATTACGTTCATTATGATCATTCATTATTTAGCCAATAATGAAAATAAGTAATAAAGTTCATATCTTGAAAACATTTGAAAGGAAATGCTTTGTGGCCAAAACCCTTTAAAAACATGGCTACGAAGGAGAAGGGATAGAAGTCTTACCTCAATATCTCGTATCAACGTTCAACACCGCAGTCCTAATCCACTATATATTAGCTCCACAGAACCATGAACAACCTTAAATAGAAACTAAGTTTATTAATATCTAGCTTAAGGTATTCTATATCCCTAAGCTATGGTGTCTTAGTATGCCTTTAGAGTTCACAAAATCATCTCATGAGTTAAAAATCTCAACCTAGGTTTTAAATGGTGAAAACCGGGCGAACAGAGTCATTTTTCACGAGGTTTGGTCGGCCTAATGGAACCCTTGGTCCATCCTGACGAACTCTATAGTTTGGCATACCAACCATTTAGGACTGGCCCTTCGAACTAACCCAGGTTTGGCCTGTCGACTAGTGAATCCGGCCTGCCGATCCTATGAATCTGGCTTGCCAAACTGGAAAAATGTGGGAGGTCCGAGACTTCGATTCTTGGCCTCCCCAAGCCCAAAAATAAATTGTAAACCTGTTTTTCAAGTCCCAAAGCATTTATAATATTCATAAATGATAGAAAAAATAATTGAAAACATTTAAACACATTCAAGCAAGATTTACGTAGAAATTTTCAAGGAAATCCAAAAATGGAGAAAAAGAGGAAAACTTGATTTAATCCAAATTTAATGAAATCAAGCCTAGATTCTAGATGATTTGAGTTCTAATAACTTAAATTAAGGGTTTCCTATGCTCAAAAAACTCGGATTACAACATTTCAAAGAAATTGAAAATTTTGGGTCAAAGTTTGTAATTTGAAAAATAAGAAACGAACCTCGAATCAAAGCTTAAAATCGAGTTTGTGGAGACCAAATCGTGTTTTTCACGTCCCAATCCAGCTAAGAATCAAGCTTGAACTCAAAAATTTAAATCAAAATAAAGAGAGAGAGAGAGAGGGCAGCATGGGAGAGAGGGAAAAGATAGAGGAAGAGAGTATGAGAGAGTGAGGGAGAGTGAGAGTAAGAGAGGAATAAATAGAGAGGGGAAGGGCAGTTTGCAGAGCAAAACCATGTGCTCCGGCACACAGTTTTGTAATTAGGACGCATTGAGTATCTGACAAATTGTTTTGTTTCAAAATTCAAAATAACATATAGAAATAATTAAAAGTGGGATAATTTAAAATACCATAAAATACTTTGATTAAGTTCAAATTTAGATCAAGACATACTAATCCACTATCGAAGCACTAATTATGCTTAAGTAAATTTTTTGGATGTTACAATTTAAATCTTAAAATATTAACACTTATTCCTCCTAAAAGTTTATCAAGTTAATTTTTTTATGGAAAGGTATTATCAAAATCTCAAAAGCTTTTAGACAAGATGTGGAATTTTTATTTATTACTATTATTATTGTTATTATTATTTTATGAATTCAGGGAAGTTGGTTGTCAATTAATCAAAAAACTTCAACGGATTTTTCACTTTTTCTTTTTTTTTTTAATAGGCAACATTAATAGACTTGTATGAAAGTACCAAAAGTCCTATAGTTTAAGGGTGTCCTATAGTTTAAGGGTAAGTCAAATACCTTTGTGTTTTAAAAGGGATAAAACAAAAAAATTTTACGATCATTTTAATACATTTATTAACTTTTTGAATTTTAAGGTTCATAGAATGTGGTAGATTTTCTATAAAAAAGAATGTGGCAGATTATAAATTTGAAATATAAACATATCCAAATTCAAAAGTTAAAATTTAAGGTATAATCAAAATTTTTTGGAAGAAAAGTGAGAAAAAAATTTCAAATTAAAAATTCACAAGAGAAATAAGAAAAAAATTGCAAAAAATTCCAATTTTTAGGGTTAAATTACAAATGAGCCATTTGGACTGATGTGCTGGTGTTCGTGTTGATGGTGGATTTCACTCCAACACGATATAATGGATAACCCGAATGATTAGGGAGTAGTTAATGAGTGCTTAGGAGATAAATGCTTATGAAGAAGAACAAGGACAGCACAGTTTCTTTCTCTCTTTTTTTTTTTTTCAGCCTGAAATGTGGCCTACATATATTCGGTATTATTACTTTGAGAGTTTTACTGGATATTCTGGAGAACTCTGGAGAACAATGGAGAGGAAAATTTATATTCCAAAACATTATCTAACGAGGGTATTTACGTCCCCCCCTCTTATCTATCAGTATCCCTATCTGATGCCGTTTATCAGAAAATTAACCACTATAGATATACATCCAAAGTACCATTTTTCAGGTGGTTTTACACTCTGACCAATAAAACGTTTAAAAAAAGAAATTACTTTTTTTAACTGAAAAAAAAAAAAGAAATTAAAAAGGGGACGGAAAATGCAATTTACCCATAAGTAAAGAGTAAGAATATATTATAAATTATAATTTAGAAGACATTATTATATAAGAAACGATTCCGTTGTTGTTTTCATTAATGACCCAATAAATAACGTGGTGACCTTTGAAGCGTTTAATTTTCTATAATACAAATATGTATTCGTTTCTCTCTAATCGGTAAGAAGTGAAGAAAATAATGCACAACACTTCTAAACTCCGTTATATGTGGATACTCTTCATTGCTCCTATCTCCCTACCGACAATCCTTGGTTAGTAAATTCACAATTTGCACTTGATGTACTGTAATACCCTAGAATTTATGAAAATAATTAGTGTGCCTAATTGTAATTTAAAGATTTTTCTAATTATTTTGGCGTTTTTTAAATTTGTTTCATTTTTACTCCTTTGTTAGTTTTCTTAGATTATAAAGTCAATGAAAAACTACCATGATTAAATTTTAGCATTTGTTAACTCTTTTGAACAATTTTGATGATTCCTATTTAACTTATACTATCTAATTTTTATCTTGGGAACCTTAGTCTCCTCTATTTAAACTATCACTCACTCTCACTCTCCTCATTTTCTCTTTCTCACCCATCGCTCACTCACTTTCTCTTTCTCTCTTCATTCCCGTCTCTCCCTCTCTCCATTTCTCAGCAATAATTTCAGCCTCAAGCTCTAATCCTGCTTGTTTGAGCCCAAGAAACGAAGTTCAAGCTACAAAATCTTCTTCAAAACATCCATTAAGGGTTAGCCTTTTTTCTCTAAAGTTTTTGGATTTTCATTTTGGATCTCTCGTGTATTTTGTAATATGAGCTTGTATAAGTTTAGATAACCTTTAATCTAAGTTTATGGAACTCAAATCACACCGAATCCAAGCTTGGTTTGAACGAAAACGAGATTTAAACTAATTTTTGCATTTTTCCTATTTTTTGGATTAAACCTTTGATTCGCATGAAAACTTGTTAAAAAGTACTCAAATGTGTGCTATTATGTTATTCAATCATGTTTTGATGTTAACCATGCTTTAGGAATTGAGAAAAACATATTTGATTCAGTTTGAACTCAAATTTGATGAAAACCTAAGACCTAGAGATTTCCAGATCGCAACAAATCAGTGGGCCGAAATCAAAGTTCAGCGTGACGAACTCAAAGTTTGGTGTGCCGAATTCAAAGTGATCGGAAGGCCAATTTCAGAGGTTTGGAAGGCTGATGTTCGATAGGCCGAACTTATAGGTCTAGCAGGCCGAACACACAGTCAACTACGGTATATATGGTGTGGTCGACCGCACAGCTCACAAAGAGCTGATTTCGTGCCACCTAAGTTCCGTTGATTCCAAACTTTATTTTAAATGTATTTTACTTGCTTTACAAATTTAAGATTGTTTTAAATGTGATCTAAACTATGTTTGAATACCAAGAAAAGCTATGAGACCTTGTGATTAGGCACGGCACACTAAGATACCGTGATATAGCATACTAATGTGGAATAATTTAAGATTAGACATTGATATACCTAGTCCTTATTGAAGGTGGTTCGTGGTTCTATAGAGCTAACGTGCAACAAACCGAAAATACAATGTTTGTGTTATCCTATTGAGGTAGGACTCTAGAACTCTTTTTCTTTGGTAGCCATGGTTTTAAAAAGGGTTTCAGCCACGACCTATGTTCTTAAAATGTTTTCAAAGGTATGGTTTTAATATAATTATTTAGTTGTTTTCAGCAATTGGTGACTGATGAGAGATCATGATTAAAAATGAACTGAATAATGAATGTAAATGATGAAACTTGGTAATTGAGACTTGAGGAATGATTTAGAGAATGAACGAGTGGGACACACCATTCGGAATGATATATTAAGGCAGGATGTCATGATTTAGAGATTAAGTCGTATAGAAAGCGACCTTGGGGGCAGATCCTGAAACCTAGCTAGGCCACTACAGTGGCTTCATATTTGGCTTTGCCTAGAAAATGATAATGAATTTGATGATATGTTAGACATATATGCCCTAAGGAGTAAAAATGTAATATGTTTTTGGAGACATTTTTATCAATAAAGAATTCATTTATTATTAATATACCAAATCTTGTCCTCTTTACGTTCATATTTGTTGAAAGTATGATAAGCAAACAATAATTCGAGACTGTCGGTCTAAACCTTTAAGAATTAAGCATATGATGGACAGATTATGCAGAAGACACGATTCTTAAGGTGACAGTCTAAATCATAAGATTCTCAAATCAAGGAAATAAAGTTAGGCTCTTTATTCATGTAAAGATTGTTATGTTGTCTATATCCCTATTGGGAGATGGTTTGTCTTGACCATCAGAGCAGGACTCCGTGAATAAAAACATTGACACGTTGTCATAGGTGACGTTGTGTTGGATCGAGACATAAAGAGAATTGATTTGGATTAATAATTCTGTCTTGACAAATCGATTCACTTTAGACAATCATTTGTATTGTATTTTAATCTTAAGATGAATAGTGGGCCCGTTGTGTTGACTTGTGCCTTTTGATGTACCAAAGGCTGACACCCACATTTAATAGTGGTATACATGCCGGTACATTGGAGGCATGACTCTTGTAGCGTAGATCTGTTATTCATAGATATGGAATCCATAGCTCCTCTTTCGGAGTAGTGATATCCTCTTATATGCGTCATCCTGTAATTAAAAAATTGAAGTGCTCAACCATTTGGATACATAGGTGTAACCAAATGGTATACTATCTTTAGATGGTAAGTTTTCCAATAGTGAGATAATGGAACGTAAGATAAAAATAATCGAAAAGGTAAGACAGAACTTGTCCTTAAGCCAATTATGGATAATTCTATGGGGATATGATACATTATGATATGTCATGGAGACTTAGCTATACGGGCTTCATAATTCTATAGAGTTCGAGAATGCAGCTCCAAGCTTTTAGTAGAGTAGTGTTGGAGTTGATAATTATGAAATGTATATCTGGGATATTAGGTTTCATAATTATCGGGAGCTTAAACTATATAGGTCCATTTGGTCCCCTTTGCTAGCTCACAAAATCCTGTGACGATACGGCATGCTTTTTCAATAAGTGGTAACTTATGTTAGATTTATTAGATTGGTTGAAATTTGGAAGAATCAAATAATTCATGTTTGTTTATCGGTTGAATTAATTTTGTGACAAAATTAATTCAAGATAAACTTGTTGAATTATTAGGATCAGATAATTCTTGTCTGTTTATTAGTTGATCTAATTTTGGATAAATAAATCAAGATAAACTCATAGAATTATTAGGAATCTATTTATTTTTCTAGAGATTATCTTGCTAAAGTTGTTTTAATTAGATAACTTCTCTATTAGGTTATTTGAATTAAAACTGAGGCTTTATCCTACAAAATCTTAGATGAAAAATAAAAGATTCGCTGAAATTGTTTTTCGACAGATAGACCTGCCGATGGGCAAGTTTGGCCTGTCGGTTAGGCAAATCGACCTGCCTATGCGCGAAGTAAAAAATCACACGTTTTTACATGGATTTCATTCGATATTGATCTAAATTTGATTTTGATTTGAATTTTTGAGACCTTATTTGATAAGGACTAACCCTAGAGCCAACCTCTATAAATAAGGAGTGAGTCTCATAAGTTATGAAGATCAATTGAGAGAGATTAAGAGTGATACTCTACTGGCGAGAATTTGGAACTCCTTGAGAGCTCTTGTTCACAAATCACGAACACTAGCTTTGGGTTCTCTCAATTGGTTGGAAGGAGAGTCACCTTGAGGAAGAGCTACACGTGTGAGCCCACACTCACTCTGATCGTGGATAGAGAATAGCAAATAAGACCAGTTGATTGAGGCTCTTCTGGAACGTTACTTCTCTACACAGATTTTGGGAGCTTTTCGGCGAATACAAAGTTAGTAAGATCTGGTTAATTTGTACATATAGTGTGTCAAACTTGTGTTTTGAAAAATACTATGATATAAAAATGTTTTAAAATCCCACTGCGTACTATTTTTTCAACATGATAGATGACTAATAGACCAGAATGGTGAGTATGAGAGCAACTGATTACATTTACTACTCTTGATAAATTTTGTTTGCAATAATGCTATTTCCTTTATTTAAATTTTATACATACTTCATTTATTTAAATTGATGTTTTCAATGATTAAGTCCTATTGAGCCTTTTGCTCACTATTTTATTGTTTCAAATTTCTCCCCCTTACAGATGGTTTGCAATACACTACTAACTAAGTGCAGCGAATCATGCGAACGTACCATAGGAGCATTATTTAAGTTATTTATTATTCGACCAAGGCAAGTAGTTATTTGGTATATATATATTTTCTTATTGGACTAGGTTTGTATCTTATTTATGTCGTTAATGTGTGTGTACATTATATGAGCCAATATTGGACCAACCCGCTTTCGTTGGCTTTACTTTTAATTTGGTTTTAAAAATTGAGGTAACCCCTAGCCTTATTTTATAGGAATTAATAAACGGTTTTCATAAAAAAGGTTTTAAATTTGCTAGAATTTTCATAAATAACCTAATAATCAATAGGCGAGTTTAGTTAATATTATTTAAAATAATTAAATTAGACTACCACGTCGTTACCCGGATTGGGTTCGACATGTACATCTATGTTTATACACGTATATCTACAGGGGCCAAGCAAGTGGAGGCATAAAAATTTTCTTTTTTTAAAAAAACAAATCTTGATCATAAGTATCAAGTTCTGCATTTTCTCCCATGTTTAAACTAGAAAAGGAATTTTTTTAGATTAAAAACAAGAATTTTTACGATAGAAACTCTTTTCTGTAACTACTAGAAGATACTATTATTTCAGGTCTTAGATTAATTTTTGGGCAATTTACACCAATGCTAAAAATCAAATATAGATGGTTTCTCTTGAATATATATATCACGTTAGACCTTTTGTTTTTGCTTTTTTTTTTTTTTTCCTTTTGAAGGAACCAAAAAAACAAAGAGCATAAAAAGCTTTTACCATGATTTCTCTCTTTTGTAGCTTGTAATAACAATAACAAGGATTTGACGCGCGAGATTTTAGTTGGAGGATGCAAGCGACCGAGCAGCGCGTGGCATGGTGCTTGTAGAAATTCAAGAAGATGTAACGATAAGTGCAAGACCAATGCGAATGCGACATGTGGAGCTTGTCAAGGTTTTCCTACTACCAAATGCATCTGCTATCAGCAGTGTTTTGATCCATGATTAATCAAAAGCCTATCACTTATCTATGCATGCTTTTATAATGTGTGAGAGTAAATCTATTGTTTTCTTTGTTTTGTTTTTTAAAATACAATAAGCATAATGATCAATTAAACTCAAATATTATGCAATTATTTCTTCCTTAAAAAGCTCGATTTTAGATTGGTAAAACCTTGAAATTTTGAGCTTGTTTAACATGTCCATTGCTTTTGTTTTTATTCCTTGTAAGAAGAAAAGCAAACACTAAAACTTCTTAGAAAGTAATTGAAATCGTAGACTTTTAAAGAGCTTAATGAGATAGATGATATTTAAATAATTGACGTGTAAGTACTAAATCTTATTATTATTATTATTATTATTATTATTTAAAGAAGTATCACATTTGTTCTTCTCAAAGGCTAAATTTCTTTTGTAAGGTTGTCAAAACGTTCTCATAAAGCCGCTTTTACATGTGGTATAAAACTTTGGAATTTTTCTCCTTTGTGATTGCACACAAACCAGCTTTAAGCGTTCTCTTAAAGAAACCTGTGAGTAGTGGAGCTTGGTTTTTAGGTCGACGTAAAAACATTTTGGTACAGCCCGTGAACCAATTATTGGCTCATAATTTTATAATATGCATTTCATCTTTTTATTTTTTTTTTCTTTCCACTATTATCGCTTTGGCACCTTTTATTTCAAAGAAATATCACATTTGATATTCTGCTTTTTGAAAAATATGAAAAATAAAAACAATATTTTCAAAAATGCTCTATACAATTTCAGATTTTTTATTTTTTATTTTTTTTATTATTAGGTCTCATGATTATACGATAACTTACTTTGGTGTCACATTTTTGCTACCAAATGATTTTGGTCTCTCAAAGTAGGTGTTTAAGGTCAAAAGTTTGGTAGCTGAAACTTATATTGTGCTGCTTTTTTTTCATAGCTAAAAGGTCTTGATGTCAAACCAATTTGGCTTGGCACCATATTTTTGACTACTAGACTTATTTTGATAGCGAAAAACATGTTTTTGAGACCAAATATTTAGCAGCGAAAACACACTTTTTGCAATCAAATTTTTATTGGTAATAAAAAGTCTTTGGTGTCAAACCATGTTCTACTACGAAATAAATATTTGGTAGCAAAAACGTCCGATTTTGCTACCAAATCTAGTAATAGGTATTCTATTTTATTCTATCACTTTCGGCTAACAAAATTTGATACCAAAATTTTTGACAGCTAGAGGTCCATTTTCTTGTAGTATGATTTAGTTAGAATTTCTCATTTTTAATTAAGGAAAAATAGTGTTTCTCTTCAATTTAAGGCTGATTTGGTCTTTTTATATCCCAGTTGTCACTAATTCGGCGTGAAGGGGATATAAGTTTGCAAAGCATGAGTGCTATAGGAAGATCAAGTTATAACAACATGTCTTATTCATGAAATTTTAAATCCAATGGGGTTCATATATATGCTTAACGCATACATACATACATTGATACATGTTTAGAAGTTGCAATGTAATGCGATGAGATAAATGATAGATTTTTGTTGTATTCATTTATCATAAAGCTCCAGATCCCAATTGAATAATTTTTAATTCTTTAGTTTATTTTTTTGTATTTTTTAAAATTTTTGAGAGTAAAACTCATTGGTTATTGAAAGAACACGAAAATAGTTGTTCATTGAGCGAAAGCAAGCCAAATAGTAACATGTATTTTTTCACGTGCATGCATATATTTCATGACTGGAAAAAAGAAACAAACAAACATGTCAATATACTACTACAAACAGGGTCTTTTACAACAACAAGAAGTCATCGCAAAAATTAAAAAGTTGGCGCAAATAATTTTTTTGCAATGACATGTCACCACTAAGTTGTCGCTAAAAACTAGTTGGAAATAATTTTTTTGCAATGATATTGTCATGGCATTTTTATTTGCAACGACAAATAATCGCAACAATGTCACCATAATTATGCCATCTAGCTCATCGTTGGTGTGACATGGCAAACATGACTAGCGACGACTATTTCTAAAATGTAATCGTAATTAATTGACCAGATGTTAACGTGGTCTTGTTCTTTGCGATGATTTTTTCAAAAAAGTTGTCACACATATATTTTTGTTTCAGGTCTTTTGCCATGACATTGTCGTCGCATATAGTTTTTATCAAAATTTTTAATATATTTTAATAGTTTTTATTAAATTTTGAATAATTTTGAATAATTGTTATTTATTTTAAATAGAAATAATCAAATTATAGTAATAAAATAAAATTTAATATTAAAAAAGACAATTGATAATACATTGTTTTAATAATAAAATAAAAACCAAACCAAACCAAACATGATGTGTCAAAATATTGAACAAAGAAGAAAATACAATCTAATCCCACTACTACCAACTGCGTATTTCATGACGGTTTAAAACCGTCCTAGAAAAATTTCACGATACTTAAAAAATCATAGTAAAAACTTCAGTAGTGGTACAAAATTGAGTTTTCATGATAGTTTTTTGTCATAGTGGAGCCTCAGAATTGGTGCGAAAATGGGGGCGTGGGATCAGCTCTTTCATGACGGTTTAAAGAAAAACCGCGTGCAAACTAAAGATTCCACGACGGTTTTTTAAAAGACCATTGTGGAATAATGGTCCACAATGGTCACTTCCACAATAGTTTTTAGGAAAACTATTGAGGAAAATTAGTATTGCCCAAAAAATTGACAAAATTTGTGATTTTTCATGGGATGGCTAGTCCTGTGTGTTATCTATTACAACAAAGCCCTGATTGCATACAAAAATTGATGTATATTGAAATTACAAGGTATTTACAAGATCATTTACATTTGAGTTATTTTGAGTAATTGTTTATCTACTAACTCTATCTATCTAAAAATGACACACCTAGTTACAAATCGTACCTACTCTAATCTAACTTTATTTTTATCCGTATGTATATAAAAATCTTTTCTTCTTAGGGCTTGTATACCACTTGTAATTGTATCTTGCATGATACGTAGAATTAAAAGACTACATTCTATGTTTTCTTGTTGTCTTAGACACTTATGTTTGGAAAATAGCATTCTGTTTGTTCAGTTTGTGACACCACTTCCTGCTTGAAGCTTCCAATCATTAAGTGCTCTAACAATGTGTTATGATTAAATAAATTAATAGACAATACAATTATGTAAAACTCAAAATAGTTAATTTTATAAGAGAACGTTAACACTTACAATCTCGTGACTGATATGAAATCATCACGCGGTGTATGTCCAAGGGCATCAAACCAATATATTTGGTCCTCCCATGGCTAAATAAGTGCCAACATCCAATGTTCTCCAACATTGAGTGGTAGGAAGAATAATTTCCCCCTTGGTGCTTAAGCCAATAGGTGGAGGAATGACGTGGTGCACTCTCTGCAATCACTTTGTAGGTCTTTTGTAGCACTTGAAACAATCGTCGAAGATATGAAGTTGAAATTTTGTGCCAAACCTTGAAGTTCACAATATTTTACCAAAAAGCTACAGTAAAAAAATAGTCAAATATTTGAAATCACCTTACAACTCTACCTATAGTTTAAAATTTACGAATTAAGGATAGAGTTATTACCTGAGGTATACTAGGATACAGTTTGCCCCGATTTGATCAAAGTTGATGAAGTAGTAAACATCTTTGTAACCCACATAGATAGGCAATTCATTGCCAGTGACATTTATTGATATTGGGCACTAAATTGTCAACCCATCATGCATGAAAGAATGTGTGTATAAAGCCAACTACATAAATTTTGGAGCTAATGAGGCGAAGTTAGATGCAGGCAGTGGCTCATTCACAATGGGTTGTTCTTATTCTTGTTCTACCTTAGGGTGTGATTGTCTTGCTTTTGTAGAGCATTTCTTTTTTTGGCGTTTCTTTCTACTTAGATCTTATGGAATGTGTCTAGGTGCTCAACTCGCCTTTGTCATTATGATGACTTCAACTAAACTCTTCGACCATGCGACAGAGCTTCCAGCGGCTTCACCCATAGTTGCTGCTTCAAATGTTAGAATAGGTAATTTAGCTATTCTAACTATGATAGTATTGATACTAACACACATGTTTTCTTCCCCTAATGGTATTTCATGGACTATATTGGCTGGAAGACTCTCCATCCATTCCATCCCAAGCACAACAAGTGCACACTCACCATTAATTCTGTCCTCAACAAAGAGCTTGTATTCTTGACCTTGTTTGGGCTCTTGATGATGAGGTGACAATTGGACTTCTAGAGCGTGTGGAGCTTCTACTACATTATTAGGAGGGTTACAACTAGCCTTGAAGCTGTTGTGTTCTAAGATGCTATTATTTGTCGACGTGACACGTCCTTAAGAAATGAGCTCAGTCACAAGACCTTGTAGTTCTGCAATCTCCATTTGCATCTTCAACATTTGGGAATTCAATTTTGAACTTGATTGGAGATTGAAGTATTGAGATTGCCTCACATACTTCGATTGACCATGAACACATCCTAAATGTTTCGGTTTCCCTAGTGCCCTTATTAATATGTCATCATTACGGATGGATTGAAAGCTCCATTGACTTTGTTGCATCGTGTATTCTTCCTATAAAACAACAACAAAAACATGTTATTCTTAAGATCCTTCAACATGTATCAAATTACAAATTAACAATTTGTGTTCAATAAACTTACAATCAAGTTCCCAATTCTGCTACTTTTGGACTTTTAAACTGTCTATCGACAGCTTGACATGATTTTACACACAACTCCTCCCATCTTAGCTAACTGTATTATGCTATGTCAGTAACATACTAATGATAGAATAATTGATATATGTAATATGAGTAAGATATTAACGTACCAATGATTGCTCTCGAGCTCTCTATATCCAACTCAACCAACCATAAAGTAATATTCATTTTTTGCTTTTATTTTTCTTGCATTTGATGATAGCAGTTGGAATTCGGTGGAACATCAATGCCTCACAAAAGCTTCCCAATCGTCATCATTTATGGAGGGGTAGTAGTGTACTACCGTAGGAGGCCGTTTATATACATTTTCATCCTCCGCAGAATGGAATGGTATGGCTATACGAAGTTAACATAGAGGTCGAATCTAAACCCCTTTGCTAGTTCACCACAAACCTTTAAAGCCTTTCCTATACCGTTCCTTAACTATGAAAGCTTTGTAAATCTCTCTCCAAATCAAATCTTTTACTTGTTCCAAATCCATAGACCTCCAATCTTTTATCCATATAGGAATGTGTTCTTAACTAAGGACTCCAATCCAACTGCTTAATTCATGGCCGGGTGTGCCCTCCAGTTTTCCTTTTGAATCAAATGTCACTTTTATTCTCAAACCTTTCTTTTTCATCCAATGAACTTTTTTCATCAATGTAGCTCTTCACTCAAAGTCTACTTTCGGATCGAATTCGGTTCGCCTTAGTGGCTTACTGCATCGTTTTCACTTGCTAGGTTGAGATGAAGATGGAATGCACTATTCGTACTCCTCGTCATACTGGTCCTTATCGATCTCGTGAGACATTGTACTTGTCTAAAGTAAGCAAAAACTAACACACACATACTAATATTAAATTACAATCTTAGAGTAAAAAATTGACATAATTCAAATATTAAAAATCACATATTATAAATTCACATCTTATAAATTAACATATTGTGAATTAACATGTTATAATTTCACATCTTATAAATTATAAATTTCACACATATTCACAATTTAACAAATTCACACAGTTTCACATATTACATATATTCACATGATTTCAACATTACACATATTAACATAATTTCACTTATTCAAAATTTCACAATTTCACATATAACACATATTCATATAATTTTCCATATTCATAATTTCACAATTTCAATTAGACATATTCACAATTTTGTAATTTCAATCACACAATTTCACATATTCACAAAATTTCACATGTATCTCATATTCATATCATTTCACATACTCACAATTTCACAATTTCAATTTCACAATTTCAATTACACATACTCACGATTTTACAATTTCAATTACACAATTTCACATATTCACAAAATTTCACATATTCACAATTTCACACAAGTTAATGAAAATTGGGGACGGGGTGTAGGCAGGTGGCAGGTAGAGGGAAGGGATAGGGTAGGGTAGAAGGGGGGTGGGGTTGGGTGCAGGGTGGGTGGTGTGGGGTGGAGGGGTGGCGTGGGGGGGGGGTGTGGGGGCAGGGCGGGGTGGGGTGGTGAAAGGTGAGGGCGAGGTGAGCGGGTAGGGTCTGGGCAGGGCAGGGTGGGGTTGGGTGGGGGCAAGGTGGGGCTAGGGTAGCGAGCAGAGGGGGTGGGGGTGGGGGCGGGTGTGGGTAGGGGAGGAGGGGCACATGAGGGGGGCAGGGAGAGGGGGAAATGGTAGAGGAGATGGGGCAAATGGTTGAGGGGGCGAGGGGGAAGGGGAAGAGGAGAGAGGGAGGGCAGGACTTATCGATAGGAGGCGATGATGGCAGAGGCGATGGTCGTAGAGGTGATGATGGTGGAGGCTTCCAGTGGTAGGAGAAGCTTGCGACAACAAAATAAAGAGAGAGAGAAAAAGCTTTTAGAGAGAGAGAGTTCGATCGAGTTTGAAAATGGTAGGAGGTGTGAGTTTTTCAAAAAATTTAATGCCCAAAAATGACATTACACGATAGTTTTTAAGGAAACTGTTGTGTAAGGTAAAACATTACATGATGGTTTCTTAAGAAACTATTAGAAACCATCATGTAATGTAAGAAACCATCATGTAATGTTTTACCTTACACAATGGGTTTGTTAAAAATCGTCATGTAAGGTAAGCTTACACGACGGTCTTCAAGGAAACCGTCGTGTAAGGCGCTTTGGCCTACACAATTTTCACGACAGTTTCTCTAGAAACTGTTATGGAATATCTTTTTTTATGACAGTTTCTTAAGAAAACCATCGTAACAAAGGTCAAAATTACCACTTACATATGTTTTTGTCTTCTGCCTAAGGTGGTCAGTCTGTGTGTTAAGCATCCAATGGCCCAAAATGTTTACTTTTTGCTATTGTCATCACAAATATAATTATATATATATATATTGTAAACCCTTAAAAAAAGATGTAAAATGAAACAAAGAAATATATTGAAATAAATTAACATAAATTGGTTTATAGATGCTCATTTTTTTCTCTTTTTTTAATTGGTTCCTCAATACATATCCATTCCACATCTTCACAAAGTAAGTGCAAAAAAAATCTTCAAAATCATCTATCTCTTCAATCGGTGGCAATGCATTTTTGAATGAAGGGACGTGCAAGTCTTTGCCACTTCTTCACCATCGATAACTACTCTTGGCTTCATTGGGATGACTAGGGACAACTCCATGTCTTGGAGATCCATAGTATAAAAAACTTGGATTGCTTATGATGCCATAATGAAGGGATCATTCTTGTATCTCAATCTTCTAAAGTCAATTACTATGATGCCGTCATTATCATTCTTAACATAGTTATTGTCGGCCCACTTACACTTAAAAGGTGCTATGCACAATCCCTTATAATCAAGTTCCCAAATATCTTCAATATAACCAAAGTAGTACATGGTCCCATTACCAGATTCTTGTCCTTGGAGGAGGCAATATACATAGCCTTGACATAAAGAGTCACATCGCTATTTTAGCCGGGATGCTTCTCATCTCTTTCTCGAGTGTAGAAAGTGTAACCATTTATGCAATATGGCGTGTACCTTGTAACTACCAACGACGGTTCTATAGCTAGGTTCTTCAAGTCTTGTGACATGCCTCCATCTTGTCATAAATGTGTCCTTTAATCCACAACCGAAAGGTCCAATTGTGTTCATCTTGCAACCACTTCTCATTTCTTGCTCTTTTTGGATTTAGTTTTCTTAATTCATTCATCTGCAGCTCAATGAAAGGCTCCACTTCATTAGCATTGTGCAAGACATAAAGACAAGCTTACTCCTACTCCTCTCGATTTACTAAGGAAGGATGGCCAATAGATAGTCTCTTAGCCTTAATGTTTATAGTATTTGGTACCCCAATTGCTTCCATATTGGACAAGTACTAGGAGCAAAATAGAACCGATTCTTTAGCTAGGTAACTTTCTACAGTACATCCCTCTAGCCTATTTGGTTCTTCATATAGCCCTTCAAAACCTTCATATATCTTGCAAATGGGTACATCCATCTCAAATACACCGGCCCATATAACTTAACTTCACGTACTAAGTGCACCATTAAATGAATCATGATGACAAAAAATGCAGTGGAAAATACTTCTCAAGCATGCATAGGATTTGCAACGACTCTAATTGCAGTGAATTGAGCATAAGTGGATCAATTACCTTAGAGCATATTGAATTGAAGAACGAGCACAACTTGGTAATTGCAAATCTCACATCCTTTGTTAGAATTCCTTACAAAGCAAGTGGTAGTAATTGTTGCATCAACACATGACAATCTTTTGTTTTCATGCCAATAAGTTTCAAATCCTTCACCGACACCAACTTTTTAAAGTTTGAAGAATACCTGTCTGGCACTTTCAACAAAGCAAGCCATTCACAAAGTTTTCTCTTTTTTGCTCTCGATAACGTGTGCTTCATCAGAGGTAAGTAAGTATGGTTCCTTCTTTTCTTAAGAAACAAATTAGGCCTAATCTCCATTTCCATGAGATCAAACCAAGCTTTTTCACCATCCTTACTCTTGCCAAGAATGTCAAGCAACGTGCCAACTGTGGATTCACAAACGTTTTTCTCAATATGCATAATATCCAAGCAATGACAAACAAAAAGTGTCTTCCAGTATGGAAGATCAAAAAAGATTGATCTTTTTTTCCATAGTCCATCAACCGACGGCTCGTCTTTACCTCGCTTTCTCTTCCCAAATACCACTCTTATATCTTTTACCATTTTAAATATTTGTTCACCTATCAAAGGACAAGGAGGGTCTCTTTCTTCACTATTGCCATCAAAGGCTTTCTTTGGTTTTTGACAATGATGATCTCTTAGCAACCATCGTCTATGACGAAGAAAAATGGTTTCTTACCATTCTTCAACCGTTTGTGAGATGTTTCTGTCATACAAATAGGACAACCAATAGAACTCTTCATGAAATAACCAGATAAATTGCCATTTGTGGGGAAGTCGTTAATTGTCCATATCAACATTGCACAGAGTGTAAACGTCTCTTCTCAATAAGCATCCCTAACTTTGACTCCATTTTCCCATAAATATTTTAGGTCATCGATTAACGATGCCAAGTATATATCAATGTCATTGCCTGGTTGCTGAGGACCCAAAATAATAAAGACAACATTAAAAACTTCCACTTCATGCACATCTTTGGAGGGATATTGTAGTTATCAAGAATTACAAGCCAAGTGCTATGCCTACTACACATGTTACCATGTGGGTTCATTCCATCTGTTGTCAAAGCGAAATGCATATTTCTTGGATCCACACTAAGTTCAGATAATCGGCTTCAAAAGTCTTCCATTGTGGTGAATCCATCGGGTGTCTAAGCATACCATCATCGACCCATTTGTCATGATGCCATGTCAAATTCTTGGCATGTTCTAGGCTCTCGAATAAACGCCTCAAACGTGATACCGATGGAATATACCATAACACTTTCTTTGGCACTCCATTCTTACCATCTTTTGGCTCTTTTCTTTTCTTCCACCAGCTTGTCGACAAACTAGACAATAATTTTCGTCCTCATACTCATTCATATAAAAAACACAATCATTTTCATATGTATGAATTTTCTCATACCCTATTTCCAAAGTCTCAAAGTCTTCTTAGCCTCATACATACTAGTTAGTAATTTATTACCCTCTGGTAGAAGCCTTCCTAAAAATTTCAACAGTTTCATGAAACTAGAATTTGACCACCTACCCAATGCTTTCAAATTCCATAATCTAACTAAAGTGGACAATTTAGTGAAATTGGTACACCCCCTCATACATGGATGTCTCGGCGTCATTCATTATTGTCTTAAATAAATCTGGACAGTGCACGAAGTGTTCTTCCCAATCATTGACCATCTTAACCATATGGTCATGATAATCCATATTATTCTCCACAATAGCTTCCTTTTCTTTACTTACTAAAGTTGGATTGAAATCAGACTCGCCATGAAAATGTCACGTTTGATAACTACTTATAATTCCATTTCAAAATAAATGTCCTCTAACAATTGAAATTAGATGCAATCAATGGTTTCCACATTGAACACAAGGACACTGAATTTTATCACCATTGGCATGACTTTTGGCAATATCCAAGAACTCTTCCATACCATTCACATATTCTCTAGACAATTGAAAATCTCACATCTATTTCCTATCCATTTTGCAAGTTCTAAATTGAAATAATAAATACCAAATATTCAATTAAAATTAAATTCACAAATTATATACATACCCAGCATATATATTCTAATCAAAAAACAAAAACATTCTCCCGCATCATAAAACAAATTACACATGCTTGTTATAAAATAAATAAATCATACCCAGGATCCATAATACAATAACCATGGAATAAACAACAAAATAAATAACAATTTATCAATTTTGGATTAATGAAACAACAAAATGAACAACAATTTATCAATTTCTAAAAAAAACTTACAATTTGGAATGAGATTAAGGAGTGTGGAGGCGGAGAGGAATAGAACAACTGTTTCAAAGGGGATTGTGTTCGTGTTTGAGAGGTGAGTTTCTAATTTGTGTCTAAGGTGGGAAAAAGGGTTTTAAGTGAGCTACCATAACAATTTTTGAAAAAAAAAATCATGGTATGCCACAGCTATACCACAACAGTTTTTTAAAAAACCGTCGTGTGGTAGACACCGTCCATACCACGATAGTTTTTGACTTTGTGGGCGTAACTTGCCATTTTTTTCCCTTATCATGACGATCTTTGAGAAACAATTGTTAAATGAAGGCCTTATAATCTTGAATTTGTTGTAGTTCCCCCTAAATTTGTAGCATTGTTAGTGTCATCATTGTTGTTGTCAACAATGTCTAGAGGAGGTGAAGGACTTGGATGAACAAAAGTTGGAGGAGTGAACACAGGCAGGAGTTGGACACCAGGGAATAGCCTGCCTACCAACTCCATCAATGTCGTATGGCTTTGGTATACATTCATGTTGTACTTGGCCGATCTTTATAGAAAATCTTCCATATGCAGGTCAATAGGTGTCGAAGATGTTTCATCCGACTAGGAGCTAGAAGATGAACCAAAGCCACCAGAGTAAATCCTCTACGGGAGTGTGGGACTTAGTCTAGTCTTGTGTCCTTTACGTCTACCTAGGACATGCTCCAAAATTCTCGCCTTGTTAAGCATAGGTGCGGTTGAAAAGGAAACAGACTATGTTGTCTCGATTTGTCTCTCTGTCATGCTCTGAAGTACGGGAGGTGATGTGATAGGTTGATTAAGTTAAATTAAAGGAAATTTAATTTAAAACACAAGTTTAAGAATTTAATTAATCAAGAAATTTTGATAATTTAAAAGCCCTTCTAACAAACTTTTATAATAAGTAACAAATAAGATAAAGGAAAAATGAAATAAAAATAACAAAGAAAGAGAGATGGGTGTTAGGTCCCACTAACCCATAACTTGTGCACACACATAGTACTGACAATATTAGATTACACCCACAGTCCATAATAAAAGAGATAGTTAAAGTTGTATATGCCTTGAATTTTCTGTATAGCAACCTACCCAAGTCTTCTATGGGTCGTAGGTCCAATCTGCGGACCCTTGTCAAACCTAAGCTATACTCCACCTAGGGGAAAAAGATTTTAAAACAAATAAAACGTGAGCAAAAGGCTCAGTAGGACTATACTTTAAAATCGATAAATAATTTAAATAAAATTACCTTAGGAAACAAAGTTAAATAAATAAATTCATTTAAATAGACTTCATTAAAAACAGTTCACCCAGAAAGTACCTTTTATCTTTTTCGGGAAAACCATAATATTCACCACTGAAGTGGCCCAACTAGGTTTTGAGACCTGCCCCCAATGGCGCACGCTACACGACCCAATCTTTGATATGACATCATGCCCATATATATGTCTTTTTATAATTATTAGTATCTCATTTACCAAATATTTCATTTACATTCATTATGAGGTTTGTTATGAAAATCACCTCAATCTACTGTTTGTGAAATCAGTCAATAAAATCCTTTTTCAATCGATCATTAAAAACATTTTGAAAAAAAAAAAACCCTTTTTGAGGCCAAAACATTTAAAGACCAGGCAACCAAGATGAGGGGTAGAAGTCCTACCTCAATACTTGTATCGATGTCCCACACAGTAATTTCAGTCCGCTATACATTAGCTCTACGAATCTTCGAACAACCTTAAATATATAAACCGAGTCTATCAGTATCTATCTTAAGACATCCTATGTCATTAAATTGTCTCATGGTGTGCTAGTGTGCCATTTGAGTTTATAAAATCATATTATTTCGTTAAAATCTAAATCAGGGTTCAAAACAGTAAAAATGGGTGAAAAATAACATAATTACACCATGCCCAGTCGACCTGTCGATCACTGTGGTTCTGCTGGCCGAACTCTGTAGTTCAGCCTATTGGAAACCAGGTCCAGGTCAAACTTTTCTAGGTTCAGCCTGCCTATTGTATAAATCTGGCCTATTGAACTTATGAATCCAGCCTGCCAAACTGGAAAATTTTGGAAATTTTCAATCACAGGTTCTCAGCCTTCCGAGCCCAAATCCTTATTTCAACTTATTTTTCTTAGTTCTCAAGCATGGAAATCATCTATATATGATAGAAAAACATTACAAAACACTTTTGAACTAAATTAAACAAGATTTGCATAATGATTTCAAAAAATTCCAAAAATAGTAAAAAAATAGAGAAAAATGAAAAATCTTAATTTAAATATGTTTTTCTTCAAACTAAGCTTAGATTCTGGTTATCCTAAGTTCCTATAACTTAGAATAAAGGTTTTCTAAGCTTAAATGAGCTTAGATTTCAAAATACAAATAAAATTAAAAAATTGAAAAAGGTTTGAAAATTTTAAAAACTAACCTTAGATTCGAGCTTCAAATCGTGTTTTTGGTTGCTCAATCACATCCCCCAAGCCTCCAATCCAATAATCCGAAGCTTGGGCTTGATTTTTGATTTACAAATTTGAGAGAAGAAGAGAGAGGAAGAGAGAGATAGTGAGAGAGAAAGAGAGAGACAAGAGAATGAGAGAGAGAGCTGAGTGAAAAGAGAGAGAGAGTGAGAGGTATAAATAGAGAGAGAAATGGGCGGTTTCACTATGTAAAAACCATGTGCCTCCCATGGTTTTGTAAAACAAAATATATTTGACTTTTGACAAATTGTTTTGCTTCAAAATTCAAAATGAAAAATAAAGATAATTTAAGGAAATTAAAAATCATTAAAATATTCAAAATAACATTAATTTAGAAATCTCACAAAATGAACAAATAAAATTTAAAACATTTATTATGGCACACTAATCTACTATTTTACACACTAATAACATTTAACTAATTTTGGCACGTTATACTCTCCCACTGCGTCGTATTCTACACAAATAACAATTTATACATGTTATAAATACACAAAGTAATTTAAATAAGAGAAGATAGTATTAAAAATTTAAAGCACTTACAAAAGTCTATTGTGCTTGGGGGTTAACCCAAGTCTCCCCATGAAAATACGTGTCTGCCTAGTTGTCCATGACAAACATCAGCTACTGGGTCATCGTGTTGGCCTGTCCAACAATTTGAATGTGTTAGAATAATATATTCTTTGTTAACTTTTAAGATTGTTTGTAATTAAAGAACTTACTAACCTTTTTATCGCGATGTTGGAAGATGGATATCTGATCATGCAGACTTAACCACTTCTGGTTACCGCAATTGTTTTTATTTGTCATCAACTTTTTTATTTATTATAGTTTTTAGCATTTGTAATATTGAAATTGATATATATAATAAATAACCACCTTAGCAGATATACAATTATCTAAAATTTCTCAAACATGAACCTATCGTAGCAACAACCCTAGTGTTTTTTATTCTTGAGGTTCGTAGGGGGTCCGCTCTGACATGTGCCTCATTTGCTAATTCTCTAAGTGCTTTGAAGTGTTCATAGGGGTCACTCTTCTAGTCCATATAGCACTTAGATGCCTCCCTATCAACTACACCACAAAGGATACGATCCAACCTTTGGTAATCCAAAGCAAACCAATCTTGTAACACATTCAAGATCATGATAATTACTATAATTATGTTCTATAAAAATTATGTTCTATAAGGATGAAGTTAAATGAATACTAGCATGCAATGCTGAATTTATCACTTATGTTAGGCATTTACATCTTTCGAAGCATCATGGAATGGCTCACATGCATCCCGAGTGTAAATGCCGACTGCACTTTCAAACCACGACCTAATCGCCCAATATGTAAAGAAGTACAAAAAGGTTCTGATCACATTTTATGAGGCCTAGGTCGATCTCATGACCCTTTACCTTTCCTCGATCGGAACGACAATGAGGTACAACATCTGGTGCTGTAAACATCAATCAGCATCTCCCTTTAGTTCTCCAAAGTGCACTATTAGGCACACACCCGAAAAACAAAAGAAGATGTACTGAAACCTCTACCAAAGGCGCGAGTAAAATTAAATGACAAATACGTAAATTACAGTACTAAACTATCCAAATAGGACAATTCAAGCATTGGTGTTACTACATTCTGATCCTCAAACTATTCTAAGGTAAACTCATGCATGCACGTGCAAAAAAAAAAAAAAAAAAAAACCATAAATTTGTGCACGCGTATATTGTTTTGTGACTATAAAGTCACATATGAAACTAAACAATCTCAAAAAAAAAGTTAAAATTTTATTAACTTTTATGCAATCTTTTTAAATTGTATGATAATTCTATTGTTCTTATTGTTTTTTAACAAAATTATTTTTTTAATTTTCATAAACAATAATATTACAATGATTCATCCATTTATAATAACATATAATTTTAAATTCAATTTATTTTTTCATATCAATTAATTAAGATAATATATTGATTAATTAATTCTTAATAACAATATTATAATTATTAAATTGTAATATTAAAAAAGGCACAAATTTTTTTTATTAAATTTATGAAATCTTATCAAATTTTATGATAATCTTATCTTCAATTTGTCATATAATTTAAATTTAAATTAATTTTTTCATCCTAATTACTTGTTAATTAAAATAATAGATTATATTATTTTATTTTAGGGTTGTTAATTAATTCTAAAGAAAATTTGTATATTTTTTTAGTTTGTTTTCTATTTGTAAATAATATGTTTATATTGTTAAATAACTTTTAAAATCTTATTTCTTTTATTTTTTGGGGGAATTTTATTTATCTAATATTTGTAAATTTTACATTACTAATTATATAATTTTTTTCTAATTTTTATTAGCTATGAAAAGTTGATGCAATTTATAAACTATCTTATATCAATAATAAAGATTTAACCGACAACATAAAAATTTTAACAAACTTAATCAACCACTTAAAACAACTTAATCGTACTTTCAATTTATAACAATCATAACAACAAAAAAAATCCAATTTAATTATAATCTTTCTTTATCAAACAATTTTACCAACAACATCTCATAAGCTTTTTTGTATCAATTACAACCATCACAACAATGAAAAACCTCTAATTCCATTATAACAATCACAAAAAAAAAAAAAAAAAAAAAAAAAAAAAAAAAAAAAAAAACTCAATCTAATATCCAACAAAAAAATATAACTCAATGCCAACCCTAAACAATATTTCCAACATTAAATTCTCAACACAATCACAATCCAAATTACTCAATATTAACCAAACTTCTCAACATAACACAACCACATAACAAAAATTTTTGAACATTACACAATTCTCAATATTTTTCCAAAATAAAATAAAAAACCAAACACTTATGCAATCCAATACCCACAAAACTGGGGGTTAGAATTTCAATGGTTGGTAGCAACATGACAGCAATGACCACAACGACAATGGAGGTGGTAGCGTGGGAAGAAATCTGGTGGAGTTTTTTGGGATATAAAATTTTTTTTGTGATTTTTGTGTTTTTTTGTGAGCTTTCTTAGAGATCATTACAAATATCTAATCTTTGTACAAGAAAATGAGTTTTTTTTAAGCTTTTGGGAGGCAATATAGGTGAAGGAGAAGAGAGAATTGGCAGGGAAGAGAAGAGAGAATCAGAAAAAATGGGAGAAAGAGGTTCAGCAAACTTTTTTATGTACAAAACTTTTTGAAAAATCATAAATTGTTGTCGCAAAATGGTACCAAATCGATAGCGTCTTATTCAATTTGGATAAGATGTATCTCGAACAACTTTTTGCAACGACAAATGAAAAATGTCATAGCAAATAATATTAAATAGACCACCTTTTCATCTGCTAAAATTTTGGCAAAAAATTAAGTTTTCACTTTTTGCGATGAGCTCACCGCCATTGTGTTTGATAGTCAAACACAGCTATATCTCATTAGTACTTGCAACGACAAACTCTTCGCAAATAAGAACCCGATGATTGTCACGTTATATTGTCGTCGCAAATACCTACATAGTGGGACAAGAAGACTTTGTGCCACATAGGTTTAGGCGCCAAATATCATTTGCGACTAAATGTCAATGCAGATATGAAAGGATATTTTTTTATAATTATTTGTGATGACATGTCGAAGCAAATACATTTGAACATGCGATTACGTGTCGTCACAAATATCTTTAGCGACAAGAATATGATGGTGCGTATGGAGCGCACATTTATAACGTTATGTCGTCACAATTGCAAGAATATTTGCAACAACAAAAAAGTCGTTGCTAATTGCCCCGATTGTAGTGGTGATAAGTATACATCAAACATAAGTTAGTACGTGCAAACTAGTAACGATATTATATATATGCAGGCACGTATTAATATATATATATATATATATATTTCCAAAAAAAGTACCAATATAAGTCGTAAATACATATATAACAACATGGTGAAAACCAAAACTAAAATATGCGGTACTTATAAGAAATTATTCAGAAACTGACAACAAAATGGAATGCTTAAATTAGGAGAAGCATTTCCAAAGTCGAGCACAGTTTTTCCCTCTTCTTGTGACATAATTAATTAATACAAAATTCCCCTAGCAATTGGCCGCATGAGAAAGTTTGCACTTCTGAGGAAGCTGCAAAGCAAGATTGGGGTCGATACCGAGGGAGGGCAGCAGCTGGGAGTTCTTGTACGAGCAAAGGCAGTTCAAGTCGGCATTTTTCAGTGCCATGCAGCATGTGGTGGACGGCGGCTGAGGGTTCGGAGCAGTCACCGCTGGCTTGCATGACATTAGGCCATTGATTGGGACTTTGCAAATGGTTTGGCCATTGGAGAGCTGGACATTAACGATACCAATTACCAAGAGGAGAAAAGCTACTATTTTTAGCCTTGGAGAAGCCTCCATTTTGAGCATGGACAATAATAATATTATATACTACCTCAATTCTTTGGTATTGTGTTACAAAAAGGGTGCATAATTTTGATATTTATATAGGAGTTAGGGCTGCCCGTGACGAATGTTGTTGCTGGGTGACCGTGCTTTTCCACGTACGCATACTGTGGTGTCACAGGCTATACACTTGTGGTTATGAGTGTTTTGCATTTTCTGTGATTTGTCTCATTATTAGGCCCCATCTCGATTCTTGTTATGATAAGTTGTCTTTATATCTTCAGATCAGTGACTTTCAGAATTCACTGGTGTACATGGAGATTGGCAAGGATCTTGATCTTAGGTTTTCACCAAATAACAAATCAGTGTTCAATATAGTCCACCGACACATAATTTATACCATAAAGTATATTCTTTGTGCAGTGCAAAACTTGAATTTCTGACCTGTTATTTAATAAAGTATCCAAGGTAAGACCTTTTTAGTGTATAACCACTAAACCTGAATTTCTGACCTGTTATTTAATACTGTATAACCACTGTCCGTGATACTTCGGTTGGTAAATGAAAGGTACTTTAATTTCTAATTAGTTACAATATAATTCTTATATATGAAAGTAGTGGGAATTCTATGGTACATAGGATAGCTTCTTTTTTTTTAGTGGTTATAGGTTCTAATTCAAAAGAGAGAGAGAGAGAGTTAATAATGTAGGAAGTCCTCCAAGTGCAAAAAAAGAAAAAAAAAAAAAAAGAAGTCGTCAAAGCGGAGAAATAGTTTTAATCATCTTCCTAAGAAAAGTAAAAACGTGAGACATCTGTGGTAAAATGTTCGTGGAATCTTTTCTTGTTGACTGTTCTAAATGCAAGAAAAATGTCCTCAAACTTTTTCTGGTGTCCTGAATTATCAATTATTCTTTGTATTTGCATGCTTTCGTCTATTTTACCCCCCATTTTTTTGTTTTTTCTTGTAATTTATGCTTTCTCCTTAGGAATGCAAGGAAAATGTCCTCAAAATTTGGTTCTATTATTTATGAACTCCTTACAGAAAAAGGCAAACAGTTTTGGAATAAAAATAAATGCAAAAAATTTTAGCAAAATTAGTAAATAGTAGGAAATTCGGATTTATTGTGTAAATTCTTAATTTGCACTATGATTAAACTTAATAAATCTAGAATTTACTCGATAGATCATAGATTTACCTATGACCAAAATTGTTAAATCCTAAAATTATCTCATGATCAAGTTTGGTGAATTTCAAATTTACCAAATTTAGTCCTATGAAACCCGTATATATTGCTTTTTTATTTATCAATATTTGCTAATATTTTATTTGCATTGTATTTACTAGTCGCTTAGTTAATAAAGTCATTTTTTAGGGAGAAAGAGACAAATAACATTTTTTTAAAAAACTTTTTTGGATAAATAGTTTGTTTTAAATATTTGAGTAGCATATTTACACAAAAAATAAAAGTTATTTACATTGTAAAACTATATAATTAAATTATTTACATGTAAACTTGTTATTTATTGTAAATATTTTAAAATGCGTTTTTTGATATAAAACATGTTATTTACTCCTTCAAGTTAAAAAAAAAATGTTATATTTTGTAATTTCTCTCCCCTTTTTTTTTACCTTTACAATCTTTTTTTTTTTTCTATTAACCATTGTAGAAGAAATGTTATTTGCTACTAGACTTAAAAGTACTTCAACAATATTGGCAAAATTTTTTGTTTGGTAATTGGGCAATTCAAAGGAATGACCCCAATGTTAGGACACAATTTTGTGATGAAAATTATCATCATACTAGGATCATTCAGGTCAAATCACCGATATAATTCATAAGATGCAGAAACTAACCTAAATCCATTGATTATGACGTGATTCTTGTGTGATTAAGGATCTTTAAAGTCTGGTATGTAAGTCCTCCTTCAAAGAATGCCTCTGTAATTTCTCTGTAGATGAGAGATAGAAAAGTAACATGTGTACTGACTTGCAGACCACAGCCCCTTTATATAACTACTAACCCTAATAGTTATCCTTAATTATCAATTCAGTCCATCATAAAATCAGTAATTATATTTTAGTCTCTGCACATAGGAGACCCACACTTAATGATGCATTAAACGCTCAAAACCTAAATTGATCACTTTAATTGGACAACCTTATCTGATAGCCTTTAAACACATTTATTCAATATATTAACCCATATTTGGATTTATTCCAACAATCTCCCACTTGGGTTATGTATGAAACTTTATAAATGTGAATTATACCTTATGAGCACATGAATTTTGCTATTAAAATCATATGAATCTCAACAATTTTGCCTATTAACCATATCAGTATAGGACCAAAGCAACCTTCATAACATATGTCGTAACTAGACTCATCATTGATCATATATACTAATACAATTGATGACAAAGATCAAGCATTAATATGTAGCATGGAAATTTCATGCAATGTGATCTTAACATGCCTATTTCCAATTGGTTCACCTTAAAAACTTAGTGAGATCAAATCATACTAAAATCAAAGTATGAATAAACTAAAACTTTATTTTTGCAGAAAATAACCTCAAAATATCCATGAACTGAAATAAGTGAAAATATGTCTATATTAGAAAAGCATCTAAAATTACAAACTCCCACTAAAGCTAGACATCATCATAAGACATGATACCCATGGGAGCAGTGTGGTCACGAAACATTTTGGGTGGCAATCCCTTAGTAAGTGGATTGGCAATCATGAAGTTTGTACCAATGTGCTCTATAGACAATTGCCCACTCTGAACTCTTTCATTCACAGCTAGGAACTTGATGATAATATGATAGAAATAAGCCTATATTTTTGCTTGTAAGCAAAATGCCATTGACATATAAAACCAGAAAAATATACTTACTCCTATTGAACTTATGGTATATATAATCGTCGACCACATTCATCTCAAAACAAAATGAGATGATAGCATGATGAAATTTGTAATACCACTGAAGAATAGCTTGCTTAAACCCATACATAGATTTCTTTAAGTTGCAAACCATCTTCTTTGCATCTCCCGACAAAAGTTTTCTAGTTGCACCATGTGAATTGTTTCATCAATGTTGTCATTGAGAAATGCAGTCTTAACATCCATCTAATGAATCTGAAGATAAAAATGCACCACCAATACCATTATAATCCTAAAAGAGTCTTTTGAAGAAACCAGAGAGAAAGTCTCTTTATAATTGATGCCTTCATTTTGTGTAAAGCCTTTAATGATAAGACAAGCCTTGTACCTCTCAACATCACCTTTTGAATCCCTCTTGGTCTTAAATATCTATTTGCAACTAATGAGTTTTGCTCCTTCAAGCAATGGATAAAGATCCCAAATGTCGTTGTACTTCGTGGACTTTATCTCTTCGTTCATGGTATTAACCCGCTCTTGAGATCTAGAACTTTTCATGGCTTGACGAAAGTTGATTGGATCATTTTCCACCACACCAATATCAAACACATGTTCTTGAAGAAATACAATATAATCATCTAGTACTGCACTTTTCTTTTCTCTAGTAGATCTCTTAATGGCATAGGTTCTTAAGGCGTAGAGTTTTTCTTCTGGAACAATTTCTTGAATGGGAGGTTCTCCAATATTATCTTGATTTAAGTTTGCTTCTTGAACAATGTTTGGAATAGGAGCCTAATCAATGTCAATAACTGTTGTTGGAATATCAACATATTTCTCTTCAAAGACAAAGTCTCTAACCTTGTCTTCCCCTATAAACTCGACATCCTTAAAGAACAGGACGTTTCCCATCTCAAAAATTGACTTAATCGTGAGATTATAAAACTTGTGCCCTTGGATCTTTCAAACTATCCAAAAAAATAACAACTCAGTATCCTTGAGTCTAGTTTTTTTTCATTAGGTCTATAAGGCCTTGCCTCAGCTAGACATCCACAAACATGAACTAGGCTTCTTACTTGTCCTTAGTTCATAAGGGGTTTTGGTAGTTGCTTTAGTTGGAACCCTATTAAAGATATATGCTGTAGTCTTAAGTGCTTCTCCTTAAAGTGATTGTGGTAAGATAGAATGAGAGATCATACTCCTCACCTGTCTTTCAACAGCACCATTCCTAGTGGGAGAACTCAGCATAGTGTACTGTGGGACGATACCGCATTCCTTTAGAAATTTAGCAAACGGTCGTAGATGTTGTTTACCTAAACCTTCGTATTTGCCATAGTACTCACCATGGTAAGATATGATGCTTTTAATCCTTTTGCTTAGTTAGTTTTTAACTTTAGCATTATAATTTTTTGAACACATCCAACGACTATGACTTTTCATGAATGAGATATATTAGCCACATCTAGAAAAGTCGTCTATGAATGTTATAAAATATTGATGACTATTCCAAGAAACCACAGGGATTGGCTCACAAATATTTATATGTATAAGTTCTAAGACGTACAATGTCTTGTTGGCTTCAAATCTCCTTTTATTGGTTTGTTTCAACTTTATACAGTTAACACAAACATCAAAATCTATAAAATCTAAAGGGTCTAAAATTTCGTCTGACACAGGTCTCTCTATTCTCCTTCTAAAGATATGACCTAATCTCTTATGCCATAACATAGTTGAATATTCTCACTGGTTAATTTTCTCTTTATACCTCATATACTTAATTGCAGGGATTCATTAAATGAAGCAACTATATCAATTAAATAAAGATTATTGTAACCAGACAAAGAACTAGAGCTAACCAATTTTGAATCATGAAATAAATTAAATTTTCCATTTCCAAATAAACAAGAATAGCAAGATTTGTCTAAAGAAGAAATAGAAATCAAATTCTATCTAAAAGACTATAATAAATGTCTCGTCAAGATCCAAATAAAATCTAGTCTTTAATAGTAATCTAAATTTTTCTATTGCTTCAACTTCAAACTTTATGCCATCACCTATGAAGATGTATCTTTCACTATCACTTGGCTCTCGGTATCTTAGGTAACCTTGCATAGACACACCAATATGAGTGGTTACACTAGAATCTTTCCTCTAAGTGTTTTTAGGTACCGAAGTTAAATTAGCCTTAGAACAAACCAAATTAAGGAGCATACCTTTCGTAGCATACCAACTATAGTAGTTAGTGTAATGCTTCTTCTTATGTCCTACAGCTTTGTTAGACATGTATGTCCTAAGAAGTAAAAATGTAATATATTTTTGGAGACATTTTTATCAATAAAGAATTTATTTATTATTTATATACCAAATCTGGTGCTCTTTACGTTCATATTGTTAAATGTATGTTAAGCAAACAAAAGTCTGAGACTGTCGTTCTAAACCTTTAAGAATTAGGCATATGATGGACAGATTATGCGAAAGACATGATTCTTAAGGTGACAGTCTAAATCATAAGATCTGCAATCAAGAGAATAAAGTTGGGTACTTTATTCATGCAAAGATTTTTATGTTTCTATATTCCTAACGAGAGATAGTTTGTCTTGACCATTGGAGGACAACTCCATGAATAAAAACATTAGCGCATTGTCATTGGTGACGATGTGTTGGATCTGGACATAGAGTGAACTGATTTGAATTAATAATTCTATCTCAGCAAATCAATTCACTTTATACAATCATTTGTATTGTATCTTAATCCTAAGATGAATAGTGGGCCTGTTGTCTTGACTTATGTCTTCTGATGTACCAAAGGGTGACATCCACATTCTATACTAGTACGCATGTTGGTACATTAGAGGCATGACTCTTGATAGCATAGACCTACTATTCTTAGATATGGAATCCATAGCTCCTCTTTAAGAGTAGTGATATCCTCTTATATGCGTTATCCTGTAGTTATCAGATATTGATTCTGATTTGATTTTGAATTGAATTTTTGAGGCCTTATTTGATAAGGACTAACTCCTAGTCCCAATCTCTATAAATGGAAAGTGAGTCTCATTATTAATTAGATGAGTTGAGAAATCTAGAGTGAGACTTTGTCAATGAGGCTTTGAAACTCTGCGGAGAGCTATTATTCACAAATCAAGAATCATAGCTTTAGGTATTTCTCAATTGGTTGGAAGGAGAGTCACCTAGGAAAAGTTGAACGACATGAGCCCACACTTACTCTAATCATGGATAGAGAATAGTAAAGAAGATCAGTTGGTTAAGGCACTTCTAAAACATTACTTCTCTTCACAGATTACGGAAGTTCTTCAACATTCAAATGTTAGTAAGATTTGGTTAATTTATGCATATAGTATGTCAAACTTGTGTTTTGAAAAATACTCTAATATAAAAAATTTTATAATTTCATTGCGTATTATTTTTCCAATAATTGTTATAAGAGACATGGTTTTTGAATAAATTTACAAGTTTGTGATCATGCTATATGTATAAATTATGTGTTCTTAATCTTTCTTATGCTTGAATTTAATTTTATAGAGAGTTAGCACTCTAGGGTTTCTATATATTTTTATGATATCATGGATTACATGGTGAATGTTTATTAATTAATTATGGTTGATTAAATTATTATTTAATTATTAATTAATTATTTATTTTATACCGATTATGATTCCTTAGAGGTTATAATGTGTTTCTAGGTTTTTCATGTAATTAGATGGCGGACTATCATCTTCGTCTAGGAATTATTATTTAATTTTAAATTTGTAAGAATTTTATAATTAAATAATCATTCAGGAAAGACAGATCTTGAAGATGGGTGATAGCATTTCCAGGTATTTCCTGAGTTTTTAATTTTATTTTTTTGAATTGTTAAAAATAAAATTGATAAATTACATTAAAAACTGTATTTTATAAAAAATGATGGTTTTTGCTCGATCGACACACCGAATCCTCCAGTTTGATAGGTCGATGATTATAGAATCGACAAGCTAGACTTCAGGTTTGGTAGGCTGTCTGCGAGGCAGAAATCTAGTGGCTCTGGCGGCAAGCCGAGCTATCATAATCGGTAGGTCGACCTAAAAAGATCAACAGGTCGATGGGTCATGACTGGAAGGCCGATTATATAGAATGGCTTGTAGGTAGAGAGCAAATTTTTTTTTTTAAAAAGCTGTAGTTTTTAATGTAGTTTTGATTTTATTTTTGGGACAATTCTGAGAAACATTAAATTTGGATATGACTAGAAGTATGAAGTTTTTGATCTCTACAGGAATGAAGACTTGACGATGGAAGTTACATGAAGAAGGATACAACTTAAAGATTCAATGATGAAAAGTCGATAATATGTTTTGATTGTTCTCTTGTAATCTTTAATTTTTATTTTCTAGGGTGGAACCATAATATTAAGGTTATTTGTTATTATTTGGCGTGTAGCTTTGCTTGTCTACTTTATAATATGATTTGCCATGTATATTGATAAAATGTCATATAGAATAGGGAGTACCACTCATTTAAAATTGTTTGTGTATGTTCTTAAAATAAAACCTTGATTTCAAAAGCATGAGTGAGAGAAGGTTTTCGAATAGAGGACCTACGGCCTCCATCATTGGTCCATAGGTAGCATATGGTGGTCCCGACCCCAAGGAAGAAATTTCATTATATACCTGGTTGGATCATTATCGTTGATCACCCCAAGGTAAAGATAATGAACCATGGATAAAATATTGAAACGATGGATACGTTGATGTATATGCCCTAAAAAGTAAAAATGTAATATGTTTTTAGAGATTTTTTATCAATAAAGAATTTATTTATTATTTATATACCAAATTTTGTCCTCTTTACATTCATATTGTTGAATGTATGTTAAGTAAGCAAAAGTTTGAGACTGCCAGTCTAAATCTTTAAGAATTACGCATATGATTGATAGATTATGAAAAAAACATGATTCTTAAAGTGACGACCTAAATCATATGTTCTGCAATCGAGCGAATAAAGTTGGGCGCTTTATTCATGTAAATATTGTTATGTTGTCTATATCCCTATTGAGATATGGTTTGTCTTGACCATCGGAGGTGGACTCCATGAATAGAAACATTGACACATTGTTATAGGTGACAATGTATTGGATCAAGACATAAAGTGAATTGATTTAGATTAATAATTTTGTCTCAGCAAATCGATTCACTTGAGACAGTCATTTGTATTGTATCTTAATCCTAAGATGAATAGTGGGCTTGTTGTCATAACTTATGTCTTTTAATGTACCAAAAAGTGTCATCCACATTTTATAGTGGTACGCATGTCAGTACGATGGAGGCCTGGCTCTTGATAACGTAGACCTATTATTCATAGATATGGAATCCATAGCTCTTTTTTATGAGTACTGATATCTTCTTATATGCATTATTCTGTAATTGAAAAATTAGAGTGCTCAACCATTTAGATACATAGGTCTAACTGAATGGCACGTCATCTTTGGATGGTGAGTTTTCTGATAGTGAGATAATAGAATGTAAGATAAAAATAATTAGGAAGGTAAGATAGAACTTGTCCTTAAGCCGATTATGGATAATCCTATAGGGATACAATACGCTATGATATGTCATGGAGACTTAGCATTCGGGCTTCGTAATTCTATATAGTTCGAAAGTGTAGCTCCAAACTTTTAGTGGAGTAGCGTTGGAGTTGTTGATTATGAAATATATATCTAGGATATTGGGTTTCATAATTATCGAGAGCTTGAACTATCTAGGTCCATTTGGTCCCCTTTGTTAGCTCACAAAAAATCCTGTAATGATACAGTATGCTTTTCCAATAGTTGGTAACGTATGTCAGATTTATTAGATTGGTTAAAATTCGGTAAAATCAGATAATTCATGTTTGTTTATTAGTTGAATTAATTTTGTGACAAAATTAATTCAAGATAAATTTGTTGAATTATCAGGAACAGATAATTCATGTTAGTTTATCGGTTGGATTAATTTTGAATTAATTTAAGATAAACTTGTTAAATTATTAGGAATATTTATTTTCATAGAGATTATCTAGATATCTAGATATGACTGTTTTAATCAGATAACTTCTCTATTAAGTTATTTAAATTAAAACTAAGGCTTTATTCCAAGAATCTCTGATGAAAAATAAAGATTCATAGAGATCATTTATCAGAGGTTCGACTGGCTGATCTTTAAGTTTGGCCTGTCAATTGAGGAGGTTTGGTAGGCCAATCTGCCAGTCTGGCCTACTGACAGGGCGATAAAAATATCATGCCTTTCTATGCAAATTTTATTAGATATTTTTTCTGATTTGAATTTTTTAGACCCCATTTGATAAGGACTGACTTATGGGCCAACCTCTATAAAAGGGGAACGAGTCTTATTATTATTTAGATCAATTAAGTGATTAAGAGTGATACTCTATTGGTGAGATTTTGAAAACTCCGTGAGAGCTCTTCTTCATGAATCAAGAACACTAGCTTTGGGTTCTCTCAATTGGTTGGAAGGAGAATCGCCTTGTGGAAGAGTTGTACATGTGAGCCCGCACTCACTTTGATCGTGGATAAAGAATTACAAAGAAGGCCAGTTGGTTAAGGTCTTTCTGGAATTTTACTTTTCTTCATTGATTGCAGAAGTTTTTCAGCACACAAAAGGTTGGTAAGATCTATTTAATTTATACATATAGCATGTCAAACTTATGTTTTGGAAAATACTTTGACATAAAAATTTTAAAATTTTGCTATGTACTATTTTTCAACAATTGGTATCAAAGCCAAGGTTTTTATATAAATTTATAAGTTTGTGATTGTGCTATATGTGTAAATTATGTGATCTTGATTTCTCCTATGCTTGAATTTAATTTTATAGAGAGTTGGCACTCTAGGTTTCTATATATTTTTATATGTTGTCATTAATTATATGGTGAATGTTTATTAATTAATTATAGTTAATTAAATAATTATCTATTAATAAATTAATTTATACCGATTATAGTTCCTTAGAGTTTAGAATATGTATCTAGGTTTTTCATGTAATTAGATGGCGGACTATCATCTCCGTCTAGGAATTATTTTTTAATTTTAAATTTATAATAATTTTGTAATTAAATAATCATTCAAAGAAAACGGATCTAGAAGCTGATCTAGAAGATGGATGATAGCGTTCTTAAGTATTTCCTGAGTCTCTAATTTTATGTTTTTGAATTGTTGAAAATAAAATTTATGAATTACATCAAAAATTGTATTTTCTAAAAAGGGGTGATCTCTGCTCGGTCAGCATGCCAAACATCTAGGTCCAACAGGCCAAAGGTCAAATCGGTAGGCCAAACATGAGGTTCGGCAAGCCGTTAGCCAAGCAGAAATCAGGTGGCTCTGGTAGCAGGCCGAACTGGCCAAACTGGCTGAACTATCATGACCAATAGGCTAACTTGAAAAGGTCGACAAGCCGAAGGGTCATGATTGGCAAATCGATCATACAAATCGGCTTGCTGGCAGAGAGTTGGAAATTTTTTCAAAAAAGGTGTAGTTTTTAATATAGTTTTAATTTTATTTTTAGGACAATTGTAAGAAACATTAAAATTTGGATATGACCGAAAATATGGAGTATTTAATCTATGCAGAATTGAAGACTTGAAGATGGGCATTACATGAAAAAGAATATAGCTTGAGGATTCAAAGATGAAGAATTGATAAAATGTTTCAATAATTCTCTTGTCATATTTATTTTCTATTCTCTAGGATGGAACCATAATATTACGGTTATTTATTATTATTTCACTTGTAGCTTTGCTTGATTGATTTGCTTGTCTGTATTATAATATGATTTGCCATGTATATCGATAACATGCCATATAAAATAGGGAGTGCCACTTAATTAAAATTATTCATGCATGTCTTTTAAAATGAAACCTTTATTTAAAAGGATTGAGTAGGAGAAGGTTTTTGAAGAGAGGACCTAAGGCCTCCATCGTTGGTCCATAGGTAGCACATGACAATTTTGACCCCTAGGAAGGGACTTCATCATGTACCAAGTTGGATCTCTAAGAGGATAAGGTATTTTAGCATGATTTATGGTTGCACACCCCTTGGTGATGATTGTAAATCATAGATAAAATATTGAAACAATGGTTGTACACTCATGTTAATTTTATTATTAACCTCCCCTAGGAGCTTTGTTAAGAAAGCCAAAGAAATGATTATTAATATATGCTAGATCATACGTGTCTTGGATGGTATATATTAATTAGGAGGGGATCTTGTTCCTAATTGAATTTGGCATGACTCTCCTAGGAGCTTGTTGAATTTTGAGTTGAGAATTATCGTTGTAAGGTTGTGATATTTTCAAGGTTTTGACACATAAACACATTTGTATATTTTTACATGATTGTGTTATCTTACTAAATTATTATTGTATGTTTGCTTATGTTTGGTATATGATTCTTCATTGTAGATTAAAAATGTCTAAAAACGCTTTATTATAGATACTTGACAAAAACCAATTAACTGGAGAGAATTATAATGATTGGAAATGGAACTTGAATATCATCCTCTCCTTACTAAAATTTATGCTGACAACCCCTTGTCCTTTCGAGCCTATGGGAAATTCCACTAATGATCAAATCCAAGCATATGACCGTTGGAAAGATGCTAATAATCAGGCCCGTTGCTATGTTATGGCTAGCATAAACAACATGTTGCAGGCTCAACATAAGGATTATGAAATGGCTAAGTAGATCTTGGAAAATCTAAAAGTCATGTTTGGAGGCTAGGCCTTATCTTAGCGGCAAGGGGCACTTTAGAAACTCTTGAACTGTAAACAAAAACCGAGGACATTTGTAAAGGAGCACATGATGTTGGTCATGGGTTACCTTGTTGAGGCACAAAACAATGGAGTTGGCATCGATGCTAAAACTTAGATGACTATGGTCTATGACTCTATCTAAGGAATTTATCCCATTTACAGCTAATTTTAATTTAAACAATAGGCGGGATATGACCTTAATAGAATTGATGAAACAATTACAGGAGTTCGAACTGTTGATCAGGGAATCTCCTGCTAGTGGTGAGGCCAATTTGGCAACTGCTTATGGTTCTAATCCCAATCTTGGGAATGGAAAGAAACAAGAGGCCAAGAATGGGAAGTCTTCTATTCCTGCTAACAACACGAGCAAGAAGAAAAAGAAGAAGAACCCGAAGAAGCTGAAGTGCTTCTTCTACGGGAAGGTCGGTCACATCAAGAAGAATTGAAAGGACTTTCTTTCCTGAAGAAGTAGGTGTGATCTTCTGTATTTAGAAACTTATTTGGTTAAGGAATCCAGTGACATTTGGGTCATAGATTTCGGTGCAACTAATAATGTTTGTGTTTCTCTACAAGGGTTCAAAGAAACGAGAAGTCTGCTCCTCGAAGACTTTACGCTTCAGATGGGTGATGGATACTTGATCTTAGCTAAAGCAGTGAGAGATGTCCATCTTTATTTTGATAATTATAAGAATTTAATTTTGCGAGATTATTTTTATGTTCCTACATTTAAGAGGAATTTAATTTTTGTAGCTTGTTTATTTAAAGGCTCCTATTTGGTTTCTTTTAATAATAAAGTGGTGATTCGTAAAAATAAATCTTTTATCTATTCTGGATAGACGCAAAATAATCTATATTTTATCAAACCTAAGATAGATTAACTTTGAATCTTGAGATCAATGATAATAACTCTAAAAGACTTAAAACTTCTCGCTTTAATAAGACTTATCTTTGGCATTTGTGCCTTGGTCATATTAACCTAAATAGAATTCAAAGGTTGGTAAGGGTTGGACCTTTATTGCACTTAAAGGTGGAATCTATACCTCAATATGAATCCTGTTTGAGGGTAAAATGACCAAAAGGCCATTCAGGTCTAAGGGTAATAGTGCCGAAGGAGTTCTAGAACTTGTCCATAGCGATGTTTGTAGTCTGATGAACATCCTGGCATGAGGGGGGTATGAGTGCTTCATTACTTTTATTGATGATTACTCAAGGCATGGGTATGTGTACCTAATACACCACAAAATCAAAACTTTGACAAGTTTAAGGAGTTTCAGGCTAAAATGGAAAAGTAATTGGGTAGACCTATAAAGGCACTTTGATCCAGTCAAGGTGGAAAATACCTTTCTGATGAGTTCTTAGAACACTTATTAAAGAATGGGATTTTATCCCAATTGACTATGCCAGCACTCTGCAATAGAATGGCGTAGCAGAGAGAAGAAGTAGGACTTTATTGGACATGGTTAGGTCTATGATGAGCTATTCATTATTGCCTTTATCCTTTTGGGGATATGCACTACAAACCGCATGTTATCTTTTGAACAATATACCTTCCAAATTGGTCCCTAAAACTCTCCACGAGTTGTGAATAGGCAAGAAGACATCTTTAAACCATATTTGCATATGGGAATGTCCTACTCATGTACTGTTTAAGGATGCAAATAACTTGGAAGTACGTTTGAAAGTTTACGTGTTTGTAGGATATCCAAAAGGGACTAAAAGGGGTTATTTTTATAACCTAAAGGAAAATAAAGTCGTGGTTTTAACTCGTGCAACTTTCCTCGAGGAGAGTTACATGGACTACTTCAAGCCTCGAAGCAAAGTGGTGCTTAAGGTGTTGAGGAGTGATTCGATCACTCTAGGGTTTCTAAATGAAACCATTCTGATCAATGTAAAAAAACCAAACAAACCTGATCAACAACCTAAGGGGCTTCAGTGTAGTGGGAGGATCGGGCGTCAACCCAAGTAGTATATGTTTAATGGTGAGGCCTTCTTGACTGAAATGAATGAACATGACAGAGATCCTTACACTTACGTAGAGGCCATGAAGGATGTTGATTCGAAACTCTGGATAGAGGCCATGAACATAGAGATGAAGTCTATGGAGACTAATCGGGTCTAGGAGCTAGTAGATCTTCTCGAAGGGGTAAAACCCATAGGATGCAAATGGATCTACAAAAGGAAAAGAGGAGTGGATGGAGAGGTCGAAACCTTTAAGGCTAGATTGGTAGCTAAGAGTTGCACACAAAAGGAAGGAATCGATTACGAGAAAACCTTTTCACTTGTAGCTATGCATAAGTCCATCATGATTCTCTTGTTCAGAGCTACCACTCTCGGCTACGAGATTTGGCATATGGATGTCAAGACGGCCTTCGTAAATGGCTCTCTTGATGAGTCCCTTTATATGGAACAACAAGACAGGATCAAGGCTAAGGATCAAGAGCATAAGGTTTGTAAGCTGCTAAAGTCAATTTATGGACTTAAGCAAGCTTCCTATTCTGAGAATAGAAGATTTGATCAAGTGATCAAGACTTATGGGTTCTCATAGAAGGTGGATGAGCCATGGGTTTACAAACACATTAAGGATGGGAAGGTGGTCTTTTTGCTGCTCTATGTAGATAACATTCTACTAATTGGCAATGACATAAGAGCATTGTCATCGGTCAAATTATGGTTGACCAATCAGTTTGACATGAAGTACTTGGGTGAGGCTAATTTTGTTCTTAGTATCCAGATTTTTCAAGATAGGAAGAACAAAATGATAGCTTTGTCACAAGCCAGCTATATAGATAAGATTCTCAGAAGGTTTGCAATGCTGAATTCTAAGAAAGGTGGGCAACCACCTAGGTCTGGAATTACTCTTTCTGAGAAAGACTCTCCAAAGTCTAAGAAAGAAAGAGAATACATGAAAAAGGTGCCTTATGCTTTGGCAGTGGGTAGTCTCATGCATGTCATGCTTTGCACACGACCAGATATTTGTTATGCTATTGGGATTGTAAGTCGGTGTTAGGCAGATCCGAGATTGAACTACTAGGTTGCGGTCAAGCATATTTTCAAGTAATTGAGAAGGACTCGAGGGTACATGCTTGTGTGTTCGGGTGAGGACTTAACTCCTCTAGGATACATTGATTTGAATTTTCAATCCTGTTTGGATTCAAGAAGATCGACTTTAGGTTTAGCATTTACTCTGGGTTGCAGTGCCATTAGTTGTAGAAGTGTGAAGCAAGATTGCACTTTGGATTCAACGATGGAGGCCGAGTATGTGGTAGCTAGTGATACTTCGAAAGAAGCAGTGTGGCTCTACAAGTTCCTTGGAAATCTTAAGGTAGTTCCTGGTATGGATAAGGTGGTATCACAGTAATGTGATGACAGTGCGGCAGTAGCTAATGCTAAGGAACCAAGATTTCACAAGAAGAGTAAACATATTGATCGAAAGTATCATGTAAAAAAGGACTTTTTCAAGGGTGGGCATGTCACGATATGCAAAATCGCATCAGAGGACAATATAACTGATCCATTTACGAAGACACTTACTGGCAGAGTCTTCAAGAGGCATGTGGAAGCTATGGGGATGCGAGATTTGTCATATTTACTTACTTAGTGCAAGTAGGAGATTGTTAGATGTGTATACCCTAAGGAGCAAAAATGAAATATGTTTTTGGAGGCATTTTTATCAATAAAGAATTTATTTATTATTTGTATGCCGAATTTTGTTCTCTTTACGTTCATATTTGTTGAATGTATGTTAAGTAAATAAAAGTCTGAGACTGTTAGTCTAAACCTTTAAGAATTGGGCATATGATAGACAGATTATGCGAAAAACATGATTCTTAAGGAGATAGTCTATATCATAAGATCCACAAACGAGGGAATAAAGTTGGCCATTTTATTCATGTAAAGATTGTTATGTTGTCTATATCCCAATTGGGAGATAGTTTGTCTTAACCATCGAAGGTAAACTCTATGAATAGAAATATTGGCACATTGCCATAGGTTTGGATCAAGACATAAAGTGAATTGATTTGGACTAATAATTCTGTCTCAGCAAATCGATTCACTTTAGACAATCATTTGTATGGCATCTTAATCTTGAGTTGAATAGTGGGCCTGCTGTCATGACTTATGTCTTTTGATGTACCAAAGTGTGACATCCACATTTTACAGTATTATATATGCCGATACGTTGGAGGCATGACTCTTGATAGCATCGACCTATTATTCATAGATATGGAATCCATAGCTCCTCTTTAAGAGCAGTGATAACCTTTTATATACATTATCCTGTAATTGAAAAACTAGAGCGCTCAACCATTTGGATGCATAGGTCTAACCAAATGGTACACTATCTTTGGATGGTGAGTTTTTTGATGGTGAGATAATAAAACACAAGATCAAAAATCAGGAAGGTAAGACAAAACTTGTCCTTAAGCCTATTATGGATAATCCTATGGGGACACGATACACTATGATATGTCATGGAGACTTAGCTATTTAGGTTTCGTAATTCTATATAGTTTGAGAGTGTAGCTCCAAGCTTTTAGTGGAGTAACATTGGAGTTGATAATTATGAAATGTATATCTAGGATATTGGGTTTCATAATTATCAGGTGCTTGAACTATATAGGTCCATTTGGTCCCCTTTGCTAGCTCATAAAAAATCCTATAACGACACGGCATGCTTTTTCAATAATTGGTGACTTATGTCAATCTATCGGATTGGCTGAAATTTAATAAAATTAGATAATTCATGTTTGTTTATCAGTTGAATTAATTTTGTGACAAAATTAATTCAAGATAAACTTGTTGAATTATCAGGAATAAATAATTCATGTCGGTTTATCGGTTGGATTAATTTTGAATTAATTCAAGATAAACTTGCTGAATTATCAGGAATATTTATTTTCTTAGATATTATCTAGATATAACTGTTTTAATTAGATAACTTCTCTATTGGGTTGTTTGAATTAAAATTAAGGCTCTATCCTAAGAATCTCGAATGGAAAATAAAGATTCATAGGGATCTTTCATCAAAGGTTTGGCAGGCCGATCTGCCAGTTTGGCCTGCCGACTGGGTAATAAAAAAATCACGCATTTCCATGAGATTTTATCATATATTGTTAATGATTTGATTCTGATTCAAATTTTTGAGACCCTATCTAATAAGAATTGACTCCTAGGCCCAACCTCTATTAAAAGGGAGTAAGTCTCATTATTATTTTAATCAATTGAGAGATTAAGAGTGAAACTCAACTAGTGAGATTTTGAAAACTCCCTAAAAGCTCTTGTTCACAAATCATGAACACTAGCTTTAAATTCTCTGAATTGATTTGAAGGAAAGTCACCTGGTAGAAGAGTTGTACGTGTGAGCCCATACTCATTCTGACCTATTGGTTATGGCCCTTTTGGAATGTTCCTTCTCTTCATTAATTGCAAGAGCTTTTCAGCATACAAAAGGTTAGTAAGATCAAGTTAATTTATGCATATAGTGTATCAAACTTGTATTTTAGTAAATACTCTGATATATAAATTTTAAAATTTTGCTGCGTACTATTTTTCGAATAGGTTATACACTATTGTTAATTTTATTATTAACCTCTCCAAGGAGCTCTATTAATAAAATTAATGGTCAAAGAAACGATTATTCATATATGCTAGATCATATGGGTCCTAAATGGCATATATTAATCAGGAGGAGATACGTGTTCCTAATTGAATTTGGCAAGTCTCCCTAAGGCAACTTGCTAAATTTTGAGTTAGGAATTATCGTTGTAAGGTTGTGATGTTTTCAAGGTTTTGACACATAAACACATTTGTATGCTATACATGATTGTGCTATCTTACTAAATTATTATGCTATGTTTGCTTATGTTTGGTTTATGGTTCTTTATTGTAGATTAAAAATATCTAAAAATGCTTTATCTTTGAAACTTGATAAAAACCAATTAACCGGTGAGAATTTTAATGATTGGAAATGGAACTTGAATATTGTCCTATCCTTTGAGAAACTAACTTTTGTGCTAACCACACTGTGTCTTCCCAAACCTACTGGGGAATTTACTTGTGAGCAAATCCAAGCATATCATCGTTGGAAAGTTGCTAATGATCAGGCCCGTTATTATGTTATGGCTAGTTGAATAGCATACTGTAGGCTCAACATGAAGATTATAAGACCGCGAAGCAGATCTTAAATAATCTTGAAAACATGTTTGGAGGCCAAGCCATAACAAACCAAAAAAGGGCACTTTGAAAACTTTTGAACTGCTAGCAAAAATCAGGGACATCTATAAAGGAGTATATGATGTTGATCATAGATAACCTCATTGAGGCTCAAACCCATGGAGCCGATATCGATGTCGGGTCATAGATGACTATGGTTTTTCAAACTCTGCCAAAGGATTTCATCTCGTTTAGAGCTTATTTGAGCAATAGACAAGGTGTGACCTTAATAGAGTTGATAAAACAGTTACAAGAGTTCAAAAAATTGATCAGGGAAACTCCTGCTAGTGGAGAGGTTGACTTGGTGGTTGCATCCAGTTCCAATCCTAATCCAGCAAATGGAAGGAAGCAAAAAGCTAAGGGCGGAAAGGTTGGGCACATAAAGAAGAATTGCAAGGACTTCCTTGCCTAATGAGGTAAGTGTGAGTGTGATGTTTTGGTTTTAGAAACTTATTTGGTTACGGAATCTAGTGACACTTGGGTCATAGATTCTAGAGTAACTAATCATGTTTGTATTTCTCTAGAAGGATTCAAAGAAACGAGAAGTCTGCTGTGTGAAGACTTTATGCTTCGGAAGGGCGATAGATCCTTGGTCTTAGTTGAAGCAGTGGGAGATGTCCATCTATATTTTGATAATTATAGGAATTTAATTTTGAAAGATTGTTTTTATATTCCTAAATTTAAGAGGAATTTAATTTTTGTATATTGTTTATTTAAAGACTCCTATTTCTTTTTTTCTAATAATAAACTGGTGATTTGTAAAAACAAATCTTTTATCTATTTAGGATCGATGCAAAATAATCTATATTTTATCAATCGTAAGATGGACTTACTGTTTGATCTTGAGATGAATGATAATAACTCTAAAAGACTTAAAACTTCTCGCTTTAATAAGACTTATCTTTGGCATTTGCACCTTGGTCATATTAACCTGAGTAGGATTCAAAGGTTGGTAAGGGATGGGCCTTTATGTCACTTAAAGGTGGAATATATACCTCAATATGAATCACGTTTGGAGGGTAAACTGACCAAAAGACCATTCGGGTCTAAGGGCAATAGGGCCTAAGGAGTTCTAGAACTTATGCATAGTGATGTTTGCAAATTGATGAACATCCTGGCACAAGGAGGGTATGAGTGCTTCATCACTTTTATTGACGATTACGCAAGGCATGGGGACAAGTTTAATGAGTTTTAGGCTAAAGTGGAAAAGTAATTGGATAGACCTATAAAGGCACTTTGATCCGATCGAGGTGGAGAATACCTTTCTGATGAGTTCTTAGAACACTTAGTAGAGAATGGGATTTTATCCCAATTGACTGGGCCAAGCACTCTGCAGCAAAATGATTTAGCGGAGAGAAGAAATAGGACTTTATTGGACATGGTCAGGTCCATGATGAGTTATTCATCATTGCCTTTATCCTTTTAGGGATTTGCACTATAAACCGTAAGTTATCTTTTGAATAATGTGTCTTCAAAATCAGTCCTTAAAGCTCCTCACAAGTTGTGGACGGGCAAGATGACATCCTTCAACCATATTCGCATATGGGGATGTCCGGCTCGTGTCTTGTTTAAGGATGCGAATAAGTTGAAAGCACATTTGGAAGTTTACATGTTTGTAAGATATCTAAAAGGGACAAAACAATGTTATTTTTATATCCCAAAGGAAAATAAAGTCGTGGTTTCTACACATGCAACTTTTCTTTATGCGAGTTACATGGACGACTTTAAGCCTCAAAGCAAAGTGGTGCTTGAGGAGTTAAGGAGTGATCCAATCACTCTAGTGGTTCCAGTAGAAACCACTCCTATCGATGTATACAAACCAAATGAGCCTGAACAACAACCTAAGGGTCTTCAACATAGTGGGAGGATCGGGCATCAACCCAAGAGGTATATGTTCAATAGTGTGGCCTTCTTGGCTGAACTGGATGAATATGATAGAGATCCTTATACTTACGTAGAGGCTATGGAGGATGTTAATTCGAAACTCTAAACAGAGGCCATGAATATACAGATGAAGTCTATAGAGGCTAATCTAGTCTAGAAGCTTGTGGATCTTCCCGAAGGGGTGAAACTCATAGGGTGTAAATGGATCTACAAGAGAAAAAGATGAGTGGATGGAAAGGTCAAAACCTTTAAGGCTAGACTGGTAGCTAAGAGTTATACACAAAAGGAAGGAATCGATTACGTGGAAACCTTTTCACCTATAAACATGCTTAAGCCCATTCGGATTCTCTTGTCCATAGCTACCACTCTCGATTACAAGATTTGGTAGATGGATGTCAAGACAGCTTTTCTAAATGGCTACACTGATGAATCCATTTATATGAAACAACCAAACGGATTAAAGGTCAAGGGTAGAGAGGGTAAGGTTTGTAAGCTGCTAAAGTTAATATATGGACTTAAGCAAGCTTCCTGTTCTTTGAATATAAGATTTGATCAAGTGATCAAGATTATGGATTCTCACAAAATGTGGATGAACCATGTGGGTGCAAACACATTAAGGATGGGAAGATAGTTTTTCTACTGCTTTATGTAGATGATATTTGGCTAATTGGCAATGACGTTAAGGTGTTGTCATTAGTCAAATTATGGTTGACCAAGCAGTTTGACATGAAGGACTTGGGTGAGGCTAAGAATGACTCTCCAAAGTCTAAGGAAGAAAGAGAATACATGAAGAAGGTGCCTTATGCTTCGGCAGTGGGTAGTCTCATATATGCCATGCTTTGCACATGACTGGATATTTGTTATTCGGTTGGGATTGTAAGTAAGTTTCAAGTAGATCTAGGACCGAACCACTAGGTTGCGGTCAAGCATATTTTCAAGTACTCGAGAAGGACTTGAGGGCATATGTTTGTGTATTCGAGTGAGGACTTAACTCCTCTAGGATACACTGATTCAAATTTCTAATCATGTCTGGATTCAAGAAGATCGACTTCAGGTTTTGTGTTTACTTTGGGCAGCAGTGCCATTAGTTGGAGAAGTGTGAAGCAAGATTGCACATCGGATTCAACGATGGAAGCTGAGTATGTGGTAGCTAGTGATGCTTCGAAAGAAGCAGTATGGCTATGAAAGTTCTTTAGGGATCTTGAGGTAGTTCTGGTATGGATAAGGCAGTATCACTATACTATGATAACAGTGCAGTGGTAACTAATGTTAAGGAACCAAGATTTCACAAGAAGAGTAAGCATATTAATCGAAAGTGTCATGTAATAAAAGACTTCATCGAGGGCGAGCATGTCGGGGTTTGCAAAATCACGTCAGAGGACAATTTAGCTAATCCATTCACCAAGACACTTATTGGACGAGTCTTCAAGAGGCATGTGGAAGCTATGGGGATGCGAGATTTGTCATATTTACTCACTTAGTGCAAGTGGGAGATTGTTAGATGTGTATGTCCCAAGGAGTAAAAATGTAATATGTTCTTGGAGACATTTTTATCAATAAAGAATTTATTTATTATTTATCTATCAAATTTTGTCCTCTTTACGTTTGTACTTATTGAATGTATGTTAAGCAAATAAAAGTCTGAGACTATTGTTATAAACCTTTAAGAATTGGGCATATGATGGACAGATTATACGGAAGACACGATTGTTAAGGAGGCAGTCTAAATCATAAGATTTGCAATTGAGGGAATAAAGTTGGGTGCTTTATTTCTACCAAAATTATTATGTTTTCTATATCCCTAACAAGAGATGGTTTGTCTTAACCATTGGAGAAGGACTCCACGAATGGAAATATTGGCACATCGTCATAGGTGACGATGTGTTGGATAAGGACATAAAGTGAATTGATTTGGATTAATAATTCTGTCCCGGCAAATCGATTCATTTTAGACAATCTTTGTATTGTATCTTAATCCTAATCTGAATAGTGGGGCTCGTTGTCTTGGGTTATGTCTTTTGATGTACCAAAAGTTGACACCCACATATTATGGTGGAATGCATGCCGGTACGTTGAAGGCATGACTCTTGATAGTATAGACTTGTTATTTATATATATGGAATCCATAGCTCCTCTTTAGGAGTAATGATATCCTCTTGTATGCATTATCCTGTAATTGGAAAACTAGAGCACTCAACCATTTGGATACATACAGGTGTAACCGAATGGTATATTATCTTTTGATGGTAAGCTTTCCGATGGTGAGATAATGAAACGTAAGACAAAAATAATCGGGAAGGTAAAACAAGATTTATCCTTAAGCCGATTATGGATAATCCTATGGGGATACGATATATTATGATATGTCATGGAGACTTAGCTATACGGGCTTCATAATTCTATATAGTTTAAGAGTGCAGCTCCAAGCTTTTCGAAAGCTTGAACTATATATGTCCATTTGGTCCCCTTTGCTAGCTCATACAAATCCTATAACGATACGGCGTGCTTTTCCAAGAATTGGTGACTTATGTCAGATTTATCAATGGCTAAAACTTGGAAGAATCAAATAATTCATGTCTGTTTATCGATTGAATTAATTTTGTGACAAAATTAATTCAAGATTAACTTGTTGAATTATTGGAATCAAATAATTCTTGTCTATTTATTAATTGATTTAAATTTGAATAAATTAAATTAAAGGTAAACTTGTAGAATTATTAGGAATATTTATTTTCCTAAAGATTATCTAGCTATGATTGTTTTAATCAGATAACTTCTCTATTAGGTTATTTCAATTAAAACTGAGGCTCTATCCTAAGAATCTCGGGTGGAAAATAAAGATTCACAGGGATCTTTTATCGAAGGTTCGGCAGAATAATCTTTAAGTTTAACCTACTGATTAAGGAGGTTCGGCTAGCCGATCTGCCAGTTTAGCCTGCCAATAGGTGATAAAAAGATCACGCATTTTCATATAGATTTTATCAGATATTGATTCTTATTCGAATTTTTGAGGCCATATTTGATAAGGACTGACTCTTGAGCCCAACCTCTATAAAAGGGGAGTGAGTCTTATTATTAATTAGATCAGTTTTAAAATCTAGCATGAGACTTTGTGAAGCTGAACGATGTGAGCCCACACTCACTCCGATTGTGGATAGAGAGTAGCAAAGAAGACTAGTTGGTTGAGGTTCTTTTGGAACGTTACTTCTCTTCATGGATTGCAAGAGTTCTTCGGCATTCGAAGGTTAGTAAGATCTAGTTAATTTATGCATATAGTGTGTTAAACTTGTGTTTTAGAAAATACTCTGATATAAAAAATTTTAAAAATTTCACTGCGTACTATTTTTCCATCAAGCTCCACAAAATAAACAACCTATAACTTGCAGATCATCCGGTCTTCTTTGTTGTTTCTTTTAAGGTATCATAACTGTAGTTTCCTTATCCTTATTTCTTTTTTTCCCTTTATCCTTGGAAGTATTAGCCAAGTGAGTACTTTTTGTCTTTTCCTGCTATAACTTTTCCTCTTCTTGCTCACAATGTAAGATGAGCTTATTAAGAGACCAACTCTCATTTTGGTAGTTGTAGCTCACCTTGAATTGATTGAATTGTGTGGGAGGGGACATGAGAACTAGATGCACTAGCAAGTCCTTAAAGAGGTCAAGCTTAAGTGCTTTAGTTTTGAAGCAAGTTGAGACATCTCCATAATGTACTCCCTTATGTTCTCTTTACCTTTGTATCTCATTGAGATGAGGTTTGCCAAAAGTGTACTTGATTCAGCCTTTTTGTTTTTGGCAAATGTTTTCTCCATGTACTCAAGGAACTCTTTGGCTGTCTTTATCGTTTCTGATAGAGTGCCCCTCAAAGCTCCTAGATAGCCTTATTCATGATCATCATACACATGCAATTCGAATTCTCCTACCTTTCCATGTCCCTTTTTTCATCAGAGGAACTTTTATCTGTGAAAGGTATAAGAGAGGGAACGCAAGGTTGAAATCCATGACTTCGAGAACCATAAGGAGATTCTCTTGCTATGAAGATTCTCTTGCTATGATTTGAAATTGCTACCATTAAACATCGGTATGGAATTGATGTTAATAGTAATATTTGAAGCAAAACTAGTGGTTGAATCAGAGAAGAATATAACAAACAAAAAACAAGCTCATATAAGAATCCAAAATGACAATAATAAATCTAAATATAGGTAACCCTATCTCAAGATATCAGATACTCTATTAATATTTAGTCTGCGGATAGAAATATTAACTTGTAAAAGATATCTTGGAGTAGTAATCAAATACTGACAATAAGAATATGTCGAACAATAAATCTTTTTTTGGGTTGATTTACTGTTCATATGTAAAAATGAATAGTCATCACGTGTTTATTACCACAGTTATACATGCAATTCTATAGAATATTGGCCTTCCTTTAAGCTGGTCAATATTTACATAAATCACATGGACACAATCGTTTGTATTCCAAAATAAATTAATTTCCACAATAGAGGCATATTTGTGACATATTGCTTCAATTAATTCATCTCAAAACATATATAAAATACCAATTTTTGAATTTAAAATTGCACTAAAAATGACCAAAATTACAATAAAAATATAAAAAAAATATTTTTGGCCAAAAGTCAACCATCAAAGTCAATTATTGACAAGTCAACTTTGACCGAGTCGAGACTGGACCGGGTCGGGTGGACCCAACCTGGACTCTAAACCAGCTCCCCCTCTCTTTTCTTCTTTGTGTCACAAGCCCAAGCCCATGACATCTCTTTTTTTTTTTTTTTGGTCACCTAGGGGTTTAACCATTGGATTCTTTTTAGTCACAGGCCCAATTGAGCTTAGTTCTAGGCTAGAGCCTAGAACTTTGAAAAGGAAAAGCCCTAGGGGACTTTCATCCCCTAGGAAACTAAGAGGTGACCGTCATCTACAAATGTCACAGCCATGGCCATGGCGTTCTCCTCCAACCAGTAGGGCACTGGTGGCGGTAAGGCCAGCCATTGGCCAAAGCCTGTAACATTTTTTTAATTTTCTTATGCAGCGACCATAAGCTACCACTCTTCCTCGATTTGCCATGGCCAGAAGCCATGGCTCCCCCTGGCAATGCCTAAAGAAGGTTGCTATTGGCTGTGGAAAAACCAGCTGCTAGCTAAAAATAAGAATAACACCTTTTTTAAAAATTTTCCCTAAGCGGCGGCTTTTGGCCGCTGCTTTCCTTGCTCCATCGTAACTAGAGGTTACAAGTTTGTCTTTCTAGTGTGGCTAAACAGCCGTGCCTAGGTCACTATACCAGCTATAGTCATGGTGCCGCTGACCATGTTCTTTTAACTTGGGTTTAAAAAAATAAAATAAATAACTAAAAAAATTCCTAAATAAATTAAACCAAAAAGCCTCCAAATTTGTCCTCAAATATAACAATTTTAAAGAAACAATAAATTGTTAAATTTTGAAAATTTTCCTACGAGAATCACATCTAAAAAATTATTTTAACATAAAGAGGCTCTAGATATCACTTGTTAGAACACAATTTTGTGATAAAAACCATCATCATACCAAGATCATTCATGTCAAATCATCAAGATAATTTATAAGATGCGGAAGCTAACCTAAATCCATTGATTATGATGTAATTCCTAAATTTGTAGGTTGAGGATCTTCCAAGTCTGATATGTAAGTTCTCCTTCAAAGAATGCCTCTATAATCTCTCTATAGATGGGTGATAGAAAAATAACATACGTACTGACTTAGGGACCACAACCCCTTTATATAACTGCTAAACCTAAAGTTATTCTTAATTATCAATTTAGCCTATCAAAAAGTCAGTAATTATATTTTGGTCTCTATACATCGGAGGCCCAGATTTAATAATAATATGCATTAAAAGCCCAAAACCCAAATTGATCACTTTCATTAGGCAACCATATTTAATAGCCTTTAACACATTTATTTAATATGTTAACCCATGTTTGGATTTATTCCAGCACCCAATGTAGTGTATTTTTGGTCAAGTTTTGCCTCCTAAACCAAATAGATAGACCAAAGGTCAACAAAATATACTTTACTAAAATTGTTCCCAGTCAAAAGGTAATCTACCACAATAACTCCCTATGGTCTTCGATCACCATTGAGTAATCTAATGGATTTCAATAATCTATTGAATTATAGTTCATTTTCATATTTGGTTGCTAAAAGGTAATCTACTGGATTTTTTTATGGTTTTCAACATAATAGACCTAATAAATTGCCTTCAATAATCTACTATTTTTTTTCAATTCAAAAGGACATACATCCTTGGCTCTAGTTGCCAACATTTTTTGATTTTTTTAAGGGGAAAGTTTCTTAAAACTCAAAACAAAAATTAATGAACATTAATTTTGACATGAATGCCCAATATACAAGGACACTTAACCCCAAACATAAACTAAGTCTAGCATTAATTTTTTGTGGAAAGCCCTCAAAGGGATGCACCAATATGCAAGGACACTCAACTCTAAACATATATTAGGTTCAACAGTAATTTTTTTTTCTGAAAACCCTCAAGGTGTAGAATTCATAAACAGGTTGCCAACATTAATTGAGAATAATATGATATATTAAGAGTTATATTCTACCAGATTAATTCTGAAGTAATTTCAAAATGAGCATATTATATAAATAAAAAATGACCAAATGAAAAAGATTAATCCCTATAGATATACAAATGAAATCCATACATGCTTCCCATTAGTACAGACTAATAGTTTGACAAAAATAAAAGTAGAAAAATCATCCTTGCTAGATGCATTCCAGGCTGCATGAAGAAGAAACAATACTTATACAAAGTCTACAATATTCACACGGACTAGACTAAGAAAAAAGGAGAACCAGGAATGCAAAGTCACCATTTGATCTATTAATAAGCCATGATCCTTGTTGATGGTCAACACCACATGTAGCGGCACATGGTGGTCAACTACCTTGCCCTGTTATTCTCAACTTCACTGGTTGATCCTACTACAAGAGAGAATGCCCCAGAGGTCAAGGGGGACAACGGTGTGGTGCCAGCCAAGAGCTCTTCAATGCTCAAGTCAGGTGCCTATTAGGTCAAGAGAGAGGCTAAGGGTAGATTAGAGAGTCCACTTACCTTAACGGTGGAGTAAATGCTCTTATTTATAGCTCCTTACTTGCATCAAGTGTAAAGTGCATTTGACCCTTGACCCAAGCACTCGGTACGATGGTGTCAGAAGAGTTCGTGATAGATCTCATGATCCTTTTAAAAGGATGATTGCCTAATTAAGGGCTAGGGTGATGCCACGTTGGTCCTCATGGACAACTTGATACCACTATCACTGTGCCTGGTTAGGGTGCAACATTAATTCCAAGGAGGCATATGTGGTGGTCGATGTAGGTCTAAGGTTAAATCCTCCTAGTGCAATGGCCGATGACAAATAGGAGAGAACCAAAGGGACATTATACAACCAATTGGTAGCCATCAAAGGATGTGTAAGGCAAATGTGCTGAGTAGGGTGATTAGCCACCCCTAAGGATCTGTTCTTGGTGCACCTGGTCGAGTGCTTGGCCAGGTTGCACTTTTCCTAAGTAAGGCTCTAGTCAATCAACTATGCTTTGTTGGTGGCTTCTTAAGAGCCATGGGATCTCAAGGGTTGGCTTACCTGAAACCTCGTTTTGAATTCTCCCCTAAATGGCTAGAGTAAGTTGACACGTGTCGTTTTGTGATTGGTGGTTTCTTTAGCAGATGCAATCATTGCACCTCCTCGTATTCCACATCAATAATTGCCTATAAAAAAGGGAGAGGTCCTCACCGTATTCTTTTGGCTTTTGCATTTAGGTGCATGTGTAAGCTACCAAGAAGACTATACTTAAGACCTAAACAAATTCTTCCCAAACACATCACCAACATTTCCCGTGCAAGTAATTTTTGAGGACAAATATGAGTGATTTACCTAATTCCCAAAATTGGTCCAAGGACATCTAGTGTTCTCAAGTTCGACTGATGATTCAAGAGCTGCCGACCAACCAAGCCTTGAAAGAAAGGGCATAAGGTTGACTATCCCAATGAGGATTTTGTCCTCGGTAGGCGTAGCCCATCTATCACAAATACTATGTGGAGGTTAGGGGACCATCCCTGATTAGGATTTCCTCAATCTTCTAGACCAAGTCCTTTCTATCCATCCTTGCTAGGGTAAAAAACCTTATATTAAGGTAGCTACCCCAGGCATGTACAGGCTAACCATGGATCATGCCTCGCTGGTTGCTACCTTTAGGTGGGCAAAGGGACATCCGGCCTAGACAACACAAGGTAGGCTAAGATTCTCAATGAGCTAAGTGAGGAACGGTTTGGTACAGCCATGGAAATGCCTTTAGCTGAGGAAGGTGAATGGGCCGGGGAGAATGGCAAGGCAGCCAAGGGCATAAAAGCATCCCCCTATAGAGACGAGGGTCTAGGGATGCGTGGCCTATTGAGTTTGTCAGCCAGGATAGACCACCACTACAAAGTTTACGCTAGCAGTGACTCAAGCTTGACTTGACCCACTTTGCCAAGAGTACCAAATTCCTAATGATGTAACTCTAACCTTGCCCAAACTAGGGGAAACCTAGACTGACGTAGACAAGGGCTGTATTGTTGGAAAAATAGTATGCAACAGAATTTTAAAAAAAATTTATATCAGAGTATTTTCTAAAACACAAGTTTGACATGCTATATGTATAAATTAACCAGATCTTACTAACCTTGTATTCGTCAAAAAGCTCCCGAAATCTATGTAAAGAAATAACATTCTAGAAGAGCCTCAACCAACTGGTTTTCTTTGCTATTCTCTATCCACGATTGGAGTGAGTGTGGGCTCACACGTATAGCTCTTCCTCAAGGTGACTCTCCTTCCAACCAATTGAGAGAACCCAAAGCTAGTGTTCGTGATTTGTAAATAAGAGCTCTCAAGGAGTTTTAGATTCTCACCAGCAGAGTATCACTCTTAATCTCTCAATTGATCTAAATAACTTATGAGGCTCACTCCCTATTTATAGAGGTTAGGTCTAGGGTCAGTCCTTATCAGATAAGGTCTCAAAAATTTAAATCAAAATCAAATTCGGATCAATATCAGATGAAATCCGTGTAAAAACACGTGTTTTTTTTACTTTACGCATAGGCAAGCCGATCTACCTAACAGGTAGGCCGAACTTCCCCATCAGCAGGCTGAACTTGAGGATTGGCATGCTGAACTTCTGCATAATTTGTCCATCATATGCCCAATTCTTAAAGGTTTAGACCGATAGTCTCAGACTATTGTCTGCTTAACATACATTCAACAAATATGAACGTAAAGAGGACTAAATAATAAATGAATTCTTTATTAATAAAAATGTCTCCAAAAACATATTAAATTTTTATTCCTTAGGACATACATGTATCACTTTATATGTTGAGCTCTTTCGAGCAAGCTTTTGATTACCTATGCACCTGTTTCTACATCGAGCACTAAATGACCTAAATGTGTTAGTGGCCTAGCTGAACCCGAATTGCTACCATTCTCTGATTGTTATATTGGTTCTCTAGATGTACTCATATGCTTCAGAGATGTCGTGGGAAGCGTTTAAAAAAATATTCAAAAAGAAGATGCTCCCTTGTCAAGTCAGGTGGTATTGGTTCCAGAGGTTTCATAAAGAGTTTATCTTTGGCAACCTCGACTTAGACAAGTTATAGAATTCGAGTAGTTTTATGCTAGGGCAAATTGATTGTCACGAGATATAGAAGAGCCTTTTTAGATCAACATGTGCCAAAAAAGTTCACACATGGCCTCGTTTGGTCAAAGAATGCTGAGGAGCTTATAAAGAAGCCTAATAATACTAGGCAGCAAACCTTCTTGCTGAGCAAGGAGAACTTAGGGAGATACAACTACTTTAGGAGCTCCAATTCATCAAACACTCATCATGATGATGTTTTGACTTCTTAACTTTTCGAGCAAGCTACAATAGCACGGCAAGGAGCCATAGACGCCTTGAGCCTAAGCACTGCCTGATCCAGGCAGCTAATGGGGGTGCTATCTACATCCAGTTCCAAGGACTCCTTTAGTGGCACCTCTGACCTAGGGTCTCCAATCATATACAAGAACCTCAGGGACATGATTAGTCTCCTCTATCAATAACGGCCGCTCTGGATCAAAAGTCTCATCCGAGGGCATTTTCTCTTCTTCTTCTCCTCCTCCTCCTTTCTCTTTTTTATTCTTCATGATCAGCTTTTAACTTTATTGTCACTTTCTTACAAATATGTCTTCCTATTAGCTATCTAGGGAGGATAGAGTCTAGATGATGGTGTCCCTTCAAGATAGTGGCAAGAGTAAGGTGACCAAAAAAGGGAAGAGGACATAAGTTCTTGCCCCTATCTCCTAGCCAAGTTCTTAATAGCTTAAGAGAATTTCTAAATGGAGGGGGCAGACCTTCTAGGCAAGTTTCCTTCCTACTTCTGCTGCCCTACTTCCCACAATCTAACCAGACCAGAAATTGAGGATAACCTGATAACCACCCCGTCCCTCTATGCTTGAGTTCATTGAGAATGCGATTCTTGACAAGGCCTTCTTTAATTAGGCCTGGTGTATGCCTTACTAGGACAACTTTAAGTCTACTTTTCAGCACATGGTCCAAGTAAATATGCCTTCCTTTTGAGTTCAAATCTCTATTTTTTTTTTTATTTTGACTAATCTTGGATTTTACAAGATTATGTAGCATTGAAGATTAACGACTTTCAAACCAAGTAGCGGGGCATGATGCAGAAGAAAAGGGCCGACTAAGCCACACAAGTAGGTTTGAGGCTAAGGAGACCTAGACAAAAACAAAGGAGGAGCTGGCCCAGGTGAAGGTAGAGCTCAAAGGGTCAATGCAGACATTGCTCTGGCTCAAGAGGAGGCCAAGAAGGCCCAAGCCAAGTCTGAGGGGGCCTGAGGAAGAGGAGGCTGAGGAGGAGTACAATGAGAAAAGTGCCAATAAGACCATAGCCCTAGCTAGGACTGGTCAAAACGACGACAAGGAGGAGCAAGAGAACAACCTAGCCATTATGGACCTTGATGACGAGAAGGCTGATAACAGTGCCCAACTAGTCACCAAGGGCCCTGGCCGTTATATTTGCTATCTGTCTTTTTTATTATTATTTTTTATTCTAGCATGGGAGGTGCCGGGTCATTGTACCTCCTCATACAATTAATTTTAATGAATTTTTCCTTTCCCAAGTATTGAGTTACTTGAACTAATCATCATCATTATTATTTATTTATTTATTTATGTATATGCTTTTCCCTCAAGCTTGTTGTGCTTGATAATTTTTTTTTTTAATTTTTGCTCTAGGACTTGTTTATCCCTAGTTGCCCCTAGACTTGGCCAAACATTTTAAAGTCTAGTCCAAGTCTAGTTATGGTCGAGGTGCCCTCTGTTCGGGCTTTCTTGGAAATTCAGGTGCTAGCCTGAACAACCTCAGGTTTGGGATAGGCTTTATGATCAGGTGCACTCAGTACATGACTGCTTTTGACTTGATATGTCCCTATTGTCTAGTAGTTTCCCAAATGAGCAAAGTATGGATTGTTTGTCATCTGATCTAGGTGGATCTACCATGTACCATGGTTAAGTGTCGGCTTATACGTTGAACGAGCCCTATTTGGTTTTGGCTTATACAATCAATGTCATTGTGAGTATGTTTGGTTTTGGCTATACCGCTGAACAGGTTACAACACCAAAAATTTTACGGCTTATTTAAAACGGTGATATTTTCATTGATGTATCTCTTTTCATACAATTGGTGTTAAATTTCACTTGTTTAGGAGCTTTATAAGAAATTACAAAAACGTCTTTGGGCAGATCTAGAGGTTAAAAAGGGTTCTAATTCTTAGGTTAATAGTAAAAATGCTTCAAGAGCTTGCCATTTTATGGATGAGCATGCACATTTTTTTCGTTGTCAACTATCTTATATGTTCCTAATCAGATAATACCGATCACCTTGAATGGTACATCGTATTTTAGCCCAAAAGACCTAGGGCCTAGCTGGGGGACGAGGGCCTCTTTGAAACTAAATCTCCAACATTGAAACTTCTCGACTAGACCCACATGTCATAATAACAAGCCATAACTTGGTTTCGAGTAGCTATGCAAATATAGGCCATATTCCTTTTCTCTTCTATTTGGTGGACGTTTGCCATCATTTGTCCTGCATGCCTTTGCTCATCATAGTGCTCTACCCAATAGCTTAGTAATCCAACTTCTACCAAGATAATCGCCTCAATACCATATACAAGGGAGAAGGGTGTTTCTTAGACCACTATCTGAGTAGTTGTTCAATAAGTGTAAAGAACTTTTAGCAACTCATCAATTCAAGCATTCTTAAGGTCCTCTAACTTCTTCTTCATGTTGTCCTTAATGGCTTTGTTAATGGCTTTTACATGTCCATTACTTTGAGGGTATCTAGGCAATGAGTAGACTTTCTTACCACTGAGCTGATCACACATGCTTCTCATACTAGCTGCTTCAAATTGCTTGGTATTATCGGTTATGATGGTGTAAGGAATGCAGTATCGGCAGATGATGTTCTTTTAGATGAAGTTGGTGCACTTAAACTCTACAATCTCATTGTAAGGTTCCACCTCTATCCACTTCATGAGGTATTCTATAGCCACCATGCAACAATAGAATTACGACCGAGCCATGGGGAGAGGTCATATGGGATCAATGGCCTACTTGGCAAAGGCCTATGCACACATGACAGAGGTAAGTGGCTCGAGATGATGGCTGAGCACCCGAGCATACTGTTGGCATTTGAGGCACTTATGTGCAAACTCCTTGCAATCTTGATCTATGCTCAACCAGTAGTATCCTTGATAGAGGCATTTGAGGGACGAATATTGTCCACTGATGTGGTTACCACATAGGCCGCTATGAATTTCTTCCATGAGATATTTAGCATCTACTGGACCCACGCATCTTTGGTATACGATGCTAAGTGACTTCGATGGTAGAGCTCTCCTTTGATCACTATATATCGAGCAGAACTGTTACGAATTCCTAAGCTTCTTCTCAATCTTGGGTAATTTAGCTATTATCAGGTACTAGATGATCGGGTTCATCCATGTTTCAGTCTAGTCAGTAACTTTGGTCATCTACTCAAGCTTTGAAATGCTTGGCTCGACCAATTTTTCAATAGGGACCAATGCCAGGTCGGGATCCTTGAGTCTGAAAGCCAAACAAGCAAGTGCTTAAGCTTCTGTGTTCTCGAACCCAGGGATTTGAACAACTATGAAACTTTTAAATTGGCCAAGCAATGTCTTGAGTTTCTTCAAATATCCCATGATTCTTTCTCCTTGGGTCTAGAACCCGCCAGTTACTTGGTGAACCACTAGCATGGAATCACTATGGATGTGGATGTAGTCTACACCTAGCTCCTATGCAATCTTTTGGCTACTAATCAATGCTTCATATTTGCCTTTGTTATTGGAAGCCTTAAATCTGAATCTAGAAATGTAGCATGTTCTATAGTTATCCAGGCTATTAAGGACAAGCTCGGTTCTCAACCCGCTCATGCTTAAGGATCTGTCCACATAGAGCTTTCCATTCAAGATGCTCGGATTCATCTATGCTGCTTCTTGCTTAGTTGGATTCTTCCATTGGGGGGGCCTTATCAACTGAAGGTATGACCAAGTCGGATCCTGTGAATTTTGTGATGAAATCGACAAGGGCCTACGCCTTCATGGCTGTCCAAGGAACAAATTGGACCTCAAACTCTCTGAGCTTGACTGACCACTTAGCTGTCTGACCAAAAATTTTTGGATTTTGGAGGACTTGGCACAAAGGATACTTGGTCGGTACTAGGATAAGGTGTCCCTAAAAATATAGTCATAACTTTCTTGCAAATGTGACTAGAGCGAGAGCCAGCTTCTCTAGTGGGGATATTTTTCTTTCACTCCTTGGAAAGCTTTGCTGGTGTAATAGATAGGTTTTTGGACTTTGCCTTCTTCTCAGACTAGGACCAAACTATCTGCCTTCTCGGATACTACCAAGTAAGCATACAGTGTTTTGCCTAGTAGAGGTTTGAATAAGGGCGGAGGCATTGCAAGATACCTTTTAATGTTTTGAAAGGCTTTTCTCATTCTTTGCTCCACTAAAACCTCCCTTTGAAGGCCTAAAAGAAAGGGTAACACTTGTCGGTGTGAAACAAATCATGATAAGGTAGTGATCATTTCAATGAGCTTCTAGACTTCCTTGACTATTCAGGGCGAGTGATATCTATTGCAACTTTGGCCTCAGCAGGGTTAATCTTGATTCCCAAATGATTAACCATGAATCCAAGGAACTTCCTAGACTCTAACCAAAATGCATGCTTGGTCAAGTTAAGAATCATTCTATACTTCTGAAGCATGTTAAAGTAGTCCCAAAGACCCGCAACATGGTCCTCTGCTTGGATAGACTTCATGAGCATGTCATCAATATACACCTCTATTGTCTTGCTACTTTGCTAAGCAAACATTTTGTTTACTAAGTGCTGATAGGTGGCATGGGCGTTCTTTAATCTGAATGGCATGACATCATAACAAAACAGGCCTTGGTCAGTGGCAAAAGCAGTCTTTACCCAATTTTCCTTAGCCATTGAAATTTGGTTGTATTCAAAGTATGCATCCACAAAGCTTGATAGCTCATGGCTGGCCATTGCATCAACTAGCTAGTCTATCTATGGAAGGAGAAATAGCCCTTTGAGCAGGCTTTGTTTAAGTTCGTAAACTCAATACAAACTCACCACTTCCTATTGGCCTTTTCTACCAAGATCACAATCACCAGCTACTCAAAATAAGTGACCTCATAGTGAGGCCATGTAACGTTCCATAATTAATTAAGTGTTAGTAGAATGTTAAATGGTGGATTAGTATGCCATAATGAGTATTTTAAACTTAATTTGATCATTTTGTGAAATTTCTAAATTTATGTTTTTTTTATTCTTTTAATGATTTTTAATTACTCTTAATTATTTTTAATTGTTATTTGAAATTTGAAACAAAACAATTTGTCAAATACCAAATAGGTCCCATTTGAAACCAATGTGCTGCTGCACACGGTTTTGTACAGCCAATTGTCCTTCTCTCCCTCTATTTATCTCTCACTCATTCTCTCACTCTCATCTCTCCCTCTCTCGGTATCTCTCACTCTCTCTCATTCCCTCTCAAAAATTTTGAAACAAAAATCAATTTCAAGCTTCGGGTTAGTGGATTGAAGGCTCAGGAATGAGATTTAGCAACTACAACTACAATTTAAAGCTTTGATTCGAGGTTAGTTTTGAAATTTCTAAATTTTTCAATTTTCTTGCATTTTGAAATTTAAGCTTTCCAAAGCCTAGAAACTCAATCTAGGTTAGAGGAACTTAGAATAACAAAAACTGTTTGATCAACAGATTTAAATCAAGATTTTTTACTTTTTTTTATTTTTCTCTATTTTTAGATTTTTCCAAAAATTTTGTTTAAAACTTGTTTTAAAGCATTTAAAAGTAATCTACTATGTTTTTCTATCATTTATTGATGATACCCATGCCTGAGAATTGAGAAAAATAGGTTGAAATGGAGATTTGGGCTCGGGAGGCCAAATTCCCGTGCTTGGAAAATTCTAAAATTTTTCCAGATCGGTAGGCTGAAGTTCTTGTTTTGCTGGATAGATTCATAAGTTCAGCAGGCTGGATTCATCCAACTGGTAGGCTAAACTTGAAAAAGTTTGGTCGATTGGACCTAGTTTTCGGAAGGCCAAACTGTACAGTTCGGCCGGTCAAAACAGGGGATCAGCAGGCCGACTGGCATGATGGAAATTTTGTAATTTTTCACCCGTTTTGACCGTTTTGAACCCTAATTTAAATTCTGACTTTGTAAAATGATTTTATAAACTTAAATGGCACACTAGGACACTATGAGATAATTTAGTAACACAGAATATCTCGCGCTAGATACTAATAGACCTAGTTTTCATTTTAGGTTGTGCGTGGATCTACGGAGCTAACGTATAGCAGACCGGGATTACGGTGTGAGACACTGACACGAGTATTGAGGTAGGACTTCTACCCCTTTCTTGGTAGCCAGTTTTAAATGTTTTGTCCTTAAAAGAATTTTTTTTACAAAAATGTTTTCAATGATTGGTTGAAAATATATTTTTATTGACTGATTTCATAAATGGTAAAATTGAGGTGATTTCATAATAAACGTCATAATGAATGTAAATGATTATATTTAGTAAAAAGAGATTTTAATAATCATAGAAAGATGTATAATGATATTTAAGGGCATGATGCCATATCAGAGATCGGGTCGTGTAGAGTGCGACCTTGGGGGCAGGTCCCAAAACCCAACTGGGCCACTACGGTGCTGAAATACATATGGTTTGCCCAGGAAAAAGAAAATGGTATTCTTTCTAGCTGACCAATAAACTATTTTGGTAAGATAAACTTTTATTAAATTTTCATCTATTTAATTACTTGTTTCAGTTCATTTTCTATATGTATTTATTTGAATAATGAGATTTCTTTTGAAATAAAATGTTTTAAAAATATAGTCCTACTGAGCCTTTCGCTTACATTTTACTTGCTTTAAAACCTTTCCCCCGCTAGGTAGAGTTCAGCTTAGGATTGGAGAGGAGTACACAGACAAGACATTTGAGCTGTAGGAGAACCCACTAGGTTATTCAAATTATAAAATCATGGCATGTATAATCTTAACTTTCTTTTTCTTCATTTCAGGCTATGGTTGTAATTTTATATTGTCAGTTCTATGTGTGTGCACAAAATGTGGGTCAGTGAGACTCATTCTCATTTCTTCCCGTATTTCTATTATTACTTCTTTATTGTTTACTTTGTTATTTTCAATGGCTTGATTATTATATTTGCTTGCTGTAAACAAAGTTTTAAAATATTCACATTTTCATTAATAATTTCTTAATTCTTAAACTCATGTTTTAATTAAATTTCTATTTAATTAACTTAATTAACCTACCATGTCACCTCCCGTACTCCGAGGCATGATAGAATCAGAGCTCAAGGTTATGAACCTTGGGAATTATGCACACATAGGTACGACAATGAAATACCACTGACAGTCCAAATTTTGTTTTCAGAAGTGGGAGAATGGCACCTAGACGTCGCTTGATAGCTGATGCCGAGTCAAAAATGATGAGGCATGATGAGGGCTATGTTTGTTGCATTTCGACAGATGGCAGTAAGGGCAAGACCAATTGATTCCGAGGCTAGTCATCGGCAAACATACTTTAAGGAATTTTGATGTACGTCTGTACTAACTTTGGATAGAACTAGAGACCCATAGGTGGCAGAATATTTGCTAGATTCAATCGTAAAGCATTTGGACACTCTTGTTGTGCCAGTAAAGTATCGCGTGGAATTTGCAGCATTCAAGTTTGAAGGTGGTGCTAGTACTTGGTGGAAGCAAGCAAAGCGCCTAGAGAATAATGGTAACATCAGTTGGGACAGGTTTAAGGAGTTGTTCTACGATCGATACTTTCCTCAGGGATAAAGGATCAAAAGGCGGTAGAATTTTATAGGTTGCAGTAGGGTGATATGTCAGTTTGGGAATATGAAGCAAAGTTTAATGAATTGACTATATTTGCTCCCTCTGTAGTGGCATCGGAACATGAGAAATGCATTAAGTTTCAGGAACGACTCAAAGCCCTAATTCGACGACAGGTGGTTGCCTTGCAACTTAGGAACTTCGGAGAGCTTGTGTCATCAGCAATATCAATGGAAAATGACTGCACTCAGTACTATGAGAATCAAGCCAAGACGTCAAGAGGACCACAGAGGAGCGGTAGAAGGAGCACCAGTAGTTGACCAACTCTTGGAAAGAACAAACAGGGTGGCGCAAACAGCGGCAGCAGTAGTTCGTCTAGCAGCAGGTGCAGCAAACCCTACAGCGTTCATTGCCATTATTGTCAACAGCCAAGACACATCAAGCGGAATTGCCTGATCAAGAGTGCTCGCCTAGGATTTTAGACCAGAGAAGGAGCTAGTCATCAGCCCCAACCTTAGACTCTACCTCTGCCGTAGCAGTACCCTCAGCTTCTGTTCCATCAGTTCTCTCCTCAATAACTGTCATATTCAGCACAAAGACACCAACTGTAGAACTTTTAGCGTAACGTCCCTCAGCATCGAGCATCGAGTACAGCTAGTGTGCAGTCACCTTCATCGTAGCAGTATCAGCCAACTAACCCAGTATCTAGTGGTGTTGGTAAAGGTAAAGGAAAAGCTCCATTGCATGTTCACACGATGACATCAGGGAGTTTAGATGCCTAGACCAGTAACGCAGTTGTCGATGGTACGATTATGGTTTCTCAATCTTTAGCACATGTGTTATTTGATACTGTTGCCACTTATTCTCTTATTTCGAGCTCTTTTGTACATGCCTTAGGATTAGAAATAGAAGAGTTTGATGAACCCTTAATTATAGCTTCACCCTTGGGGCGGGTGTGTATGAATAGCATTTGTAAAACTTGTAAAATAAAGATTGAAATGAAATTTTGAGAAGTGACTTGATTGTAATCCCCATGAGCTCATATGATGCAATCCTGGGGATGGATTGGTTGTCCAGATACAGTGCAGTCGTAGACTGTCAACTTAGGAAAGTAACTCTAGTGTCCGACAGGAGGACGGCAATCACTTACCAGGGTGGTGGTGATCGGCTGATGAGTGAGCATCTTGTAAAGGCATGTCTCGGAGGGCGGAAGAACGCAGCTTGTTATGCCTTCCTCATGAACCTAGAAGGAGAGTCTAGCGCCTTAAGTAAAAATGCAGCAGTTTCAGTGGTAGATGAATTTGAAGATGTGTTACCTGACGAGTTGCCAGGATTACCACCACATCAAGAGATCGAATTTGGTATTGAATTGCTTCTGGGAACAGGATCGATTTCTATAGCACCTTGTCGGATGGCGCTGGCAAAAATGAAAGAACTCAGAAAGCAGCTTCAGGGGCTTGCTGATAAGGGATACATCTAAAATAGTACGTCACTGTGGGGAGCACCAGTTTTTTTTGCAAAGAAGCATGATGGAACCCTCAAGCTATGTATAGATTATCGATAGCTAAATCGGGTTACGATGAAGAATAAGTATCCTCTACCTAGGATCAATGAATTATTTGATCAGTTGGGAGGTTCACGGTACTTTTCAAAGATAGACTTGAGGTCAAGATATCATCAACTCAGAATTAAGGAAGAGGACTTTCCCAAAACAGCTTTCAAGACCCGATATGGACACTTTGAGTTTTTGGTGATGCTGTTTGGATTAACGAACGCTCTGGCAGCCTTCATGGATTTGATGAACAGGATATTCAAGCCTTACTTAGTTCAGTTCGTGATTGTGTTCATTGACGACATCTTGGCTTATTCTAAGTCTTGGGAAGAGCATGAGCAACATCTCAAAATCATGCTCCAGACTCTGCGGGAGCACCAGTTGTATGCTAAGAAGGAAAAGTGTGAGTTCTGGTAGATAGAGGTCAAATTTCTAGGTCATGTCATCTCCGAGCATGGTATTTCGGTGGATCCGTCTAAGATAGAAGCCATAGTGGAATGGGAAAGACCGAGGAATGTGGTAGAGATCCATAGCTTTTGGGGCTTGCAGGGTTTTATAGGAAATTTGTAAAGGATTTCTTAAAGATAGCAACATTGTTGACAAGATTGATCAGGAAGAATGCTAGGTTCGAGTGGGATGAAGAATGTAAGCTTGCTTTTCAAAACTGAAGAATCAGTTGACCTCAGCACCAGTATTGATTATTCCCAATAGTGACAAGCCGTATGAGGTTTACACAGATGTGTCAGGACACGGGCTTGGATGTGTATTGATGCAACATAGACGCGTGATAGCATACGGATCAAGACAGCTATAACCTCACGAGCGAAACTACCATACTCATGACTTAGAGCTTGCAGCGGTGATTCTTGCGCTGAAGATCTAGAGATGTTATTTGTATGGGGCGACATTCCAGGTTTTCTCCGATCACAAGAGTTTGAGGTATTTGTTTACTCAGAGGGATTTGAACTTGAGGCAGCAAAGATGGATAGAGTATATGGAGGATTATGATTTCGTGCTGTAGTATCATCCTAGGAAAGCTAATGTAGTCGCGGATGCACTTAGTCGAAAGTCTTCAGGGATACTTGCATGTTTGGCTCTTGAAGATTGGAAAAGAGATGCAACAATAAGTGAGTACGGGCTGCAATACTACAAAGACTATGATCATGTTTTGGTATATCATACGGAGATGACCCTAGCTCTTGTTCAGATGGTGAAGTAAAATCGATAGCAAGACCAGCATCTACAGGGAACCTAGACGCGAATTGAGAACGTAGTGTAGTTGAAAGAATGGAGAATACATGTGAATGGATCGTTGTACTTCAAGGGGCTTCTAGCAGTTTCAACAGTCATGGAAGCAACAAAGGCTATAATGGACAAAGCTCACAAGTCTCAGTTTGCTATTTATCCAAGAAGTACAAAGATGTACTGTGATCTAAAGAGGCAATATTGGTGGAGAGGTATGAAGAAGGATATCCAGGAGTACGAGGACAAATGTATGACTTGTCTTCAGGTGAAGGCCGAGCAACCGAAGCCAGTAGGTCAGCTTCAGCCACTTCCTATTCTAGGATGGAAATGGGTGCATGTGACTATGGATTTTCTCATCGGTTTGCCGAGGACGGAGCAAAGGCATAATGCAATTTGGGTTGTGGTCGACAGGTTAACAAAGTCAGCACATTTCATTCCGTTTAGGTCAACTTGTTCGAGAAGAGTTCTTAGAGAATTGTACATGCAAAACATAGTGTGGTTGCATGGGGTTCCTTTATCCATCACATCAGATAGAGACACTAGATTCAATGCCAAGTATCGGAGGAGCTTTTGGGAGGCTATGCGTACAGATTTGAATTTTAGCACAGCTTTTCATCCTCAGACCGATGAGCAATCTAAGCAAGTTATTTAGATTCTCGAAGACATGTTACGTGCTTGTGCATTAGACTTCAACGGGAATTGGAAGAAATATCTGCATCTAGCAGAGTTTGCATACAACAACAACTATCAATTGAGTATCGATATGGCACCATTTGAAGCACTATATGGACGACCGTGTCGATCACCGGTGTGTTGGTCTGAACTAGAAGATAGAGTTATTCTTTGGCCATATGAGATTCATGATAGCAATGAGAAGATCGTCGCAATTCAAAATTGACTGAAGGCAGCTCAGAGTCAACAGAAGAGTTACCCAGATAGAAGGTATCAACCCTTGGAATTCGAAGTAGGAGACTTTGTACTCTTGAAGGTATCGCCTTGTAAGGGCATTATGCGATTTGGAGTAAGTGGAAAACTTGCACCAAGATATATTGGACCATTCGAGATTACCCAATGTGTTGGTGTGGTTGCTTATCGACTCAACCTTCCTCTAAAACTTTCGCATGCGCACGATGTATTCCACGTGTCAATGCTTCAGAAGTGTCCGCCTAAGCAAGACAAGATCGTTTTGTTCCAAGACGTACAGATTTAAGAAGACACAACGTATGAAGAAGTGCTGATCTAGATCATCGACCATAAAGTGATTAGCTTACACCGTCATGAGATTCCGTTAGTTAAGGTCATGAGGTAGCATCACGGGGTTGATGAAGCCACTTGAAAGTCAGAGTTTGATATGCAGAGGTTGTGTCCGCATTTGTTCTATTTTTGAATTGATTTGTAAATTTCAAGGATAAAATTTCTTTTAGAAGTGGAGAGTTGCAACGTCTCGAAATTAATTAAGTGTTATTAGAATGTTAAATAGTGGATTAGTGTACCATAATGAGTATTTTAAACTTAATTTGATCATTTTGTGAAATTTTTAAATTTATGTTTTTTTTATTCTTTCAATGATTTTTAATTACTTTTAATTATTTTTAATTGTTACTTGGAATTTGAAACAAAACAATTTGTCAAATACCAAATAGGTCCCATTTCAAACCAGTGTGCTGCTGCACATGGTTTTGTACAGCCAATTGTCCTCCTCTCCCTCTATTTATCTCTCACTCTCCCTCTCATTCTCACTAATTCTCTCACTCTCGTCTCTCTCTCTCTCGGTATCTCTCACTCTCTCTCATTCCCTCTCAAAAATTTTGAAACAAAAATCAATTTCAAGCTTTGGGTTAGTGGATTGAAGGCTTGAGAACGAGATTTAGCAACTATAACTACGATTTAAAGCCTTAATTCGAGGTTAGTTTTGAAATTTCTAAACCTTTCTAAATTTTTTAATTTTCTTGTATTTTGAAATTTAAGCTTTCCTAAGCATAGAAAACCTTCAATCTAGGTTTGAGGAACTTAGAATAACTAGAATACAAACTTTGTTTGATAAAAAATGGATTTAAATCAAGATTTTTCATTTTTTTATTTTTCTCTATTTTTGGATTTTTTCAAAAATTTTGTTTAAAACTTGTTTTAAAGCATTAAAAAGTAATCTACTATGTTTTTCTATCATGTATTGATGTTACCCATGCCTGAGAATTGAGAAAAACAGGTTGAAATGGAGATTTGGGCTTGGCAAGCCAAATTCCCATGCTTGAAAAATTCTAAAATTTTTCAGATCGGCAGGCCAAAGTTCATATTCGGTAGGTTGGATTCATAAGTTCGGTAGGCCAGATTCATCCGACTTGCAGGCCAAACCTAGAAAAGTTTGGCCAACCAGACCTGGTTTTCGACAAGCTGAACTGTACAAAACAGGGGATCAATAGGCCGACCAACATGGTTGAAATTTTGTAATTTTTCACCCGTTTTCACCATTTTGAACCCTAATTTAAATTCTGACTTTGTAAAATGATTTTATAAACTTAAATGGCACACTAGGACACCATGAGATGATTTAGTAACATAGAATATATCGCGCTAGATACTAATAGACCTAGTTTTTATTTAAGGTTGTGCGTGGATCTGCGGAGCTAACGTATAGTGGACCAAGATTAAGGTGTGGAACACCGACATGAGTATTGAGGTGAGACTTCTACCCCTTCCATGGTAGCCAGTTTTAAATGTTTTGGCCTTAAAAGAATTTTTTTTACAAAAATGTTTTCAATGATTGGTTGAAAATATATTTTTATTGACTGATTTCATAAATGGTAGAATTGAGGTGATTTTCATAATAAACCTCATAATGAATGTAAATGATTATATTTGGTAAAAAGATATTTTAATAATCATAGAAAGATATATAATTACATTTAAGGGCATGATGCCATATCAGAGATCAGGTCATGTAGAGTGCGACCTTGGGGGCAGGTCTCGAAACCCAGCTGAGCCACTACGGTGGTGAAATACATATGGTTTGCCTAAGAAAAAGAAAATGGTATTCTTTCTGGCCGACCAATAAACTATTTTGGTAAGATAAACTTTTATTAAATTTTCATCTATTTAATTATTTGTTCCAGTTCGTTTTCTATATGTATTTTTTTGAATAATGAGATTTCTTTTGAAATAAAATGTTTTAAAAATATAGTCCTACTAAACCTTTCGCTCACATTTTACTTGTTTTAAAACCTTTCCTCCGTTAGGTGAAGTTAGCTTAGGATTGGAGATGATTACACAGACAAAACATTCAAGCTGTAGAAGAACCAGTAGGTTATTCAAATTATAAAATCAACACATGTAAAATCTTAACTTTCTTTTTCTTCATTTCAGGCTGTGGTTGTAATTTTATTTTGTTAGTACTATGTGTATGCGCAAGATGTGGGTCAATGGGACCCATTCTCATTTCTTCCCGTATTTCTATTATTACTCCTTTATTGTTTACTTTGTTATTTTCAATGGTTTGATTATTATATTTGCTCACTATAATCAAAGTTTTAAAATATTCACATTTTCATTAATAATTTCTTAATTCTTAAACTGATGTTTTAATCAAATTTCTTTTTAATTAACTTAATTAACCTACCACCTCACCTCTCATACTCCGAGGCGTGACAGGCCAGCCTAAAGTTGTTTTGGTACTTCCTCATTAATGATTGTGTACCTTTTTAGGTTGAAATCCCTCTTTTTTTGGAAGACAAGTTTGTGTTTGGGATTGACATTCAAGTGTGGCAGGTGATGCTCGAATCAATCCAAGGCATTTCCTAGTGAGGCCAGGTGAACACATTCTAATATTTTGTTAGGAACTTCTCTAGAAATAAGTTAAATGGAAATTATCAAATTTTGTTTAAAAGCGTTAACAAAATGCTAAAATTCATTTATGGTAATTTTTAACAAATCTCAAAACTTAAGATAACAAACAAAATAATTAAAAGTGAAATTAATTAGAAAGAATCACAAAACAATTAGATTAAGTTTAAATTGCAATTAGGCATTCTAGTTCACCAATTTACATACTAATTATACTTGACAAGTCTTTGGGCATTGCAGCTCTCCTCCTCTAAAGGAATTTCATTCTCGAAATTAGAAATCATCTCAAAAAAAATAAATAATAAATACAGGTACATTTCTTGCATCATCAATTCTAATTCCCATGTCACCTCATTAACTCCATGGTGTTGTCACAAGACCTTCACTAGTGGTATGTCACGACATCGTAAACTTATTACCTTCCAATCAATGATCTATATAGGCACATCTTCATAGGTCATGTCTTCCTATATCGGTACATCATAGAATGAAATAACTTTACTCAGGTCAGGTGAGCATTTTCAAAGCATCGACACATGGAACACATTATCAACATGAGAGAGCTCAGGCCGAAGATCAAGTCAATAAGCAACTACACCAACACAATGACCAATCTCGAATAGTCTGACGTACCTTGGTGTAAGTTTTCCATTTACACCAAAATATGCAATTTCTTTGCATGGGTTTAAGAGAATGAAATCAACTACTATGAATTGCAAAGGTCAGCGCCTCTTGTCAGCATAACTCTTATGTTGGCTTTGAGTAGCTTTTAATCGATCCCGTACGATGGCAACCTTTTCATTACTCTCACAGATCTCATCAAGTCTGATAGCAATCCTATCTTTTAGTTTTGATCAACAGACTGGTGATCGACACAGTCTTTCATAAAGTACCTCAAACGATGCCATGCTGATACTTTCCTTAACTATTATTGTATGCAAATTCAGCTAGATGTAGGTACCTCTTCCAATTTTTGCCAAAGTCCATAATATAAGCACGCAGCATGTCCTTAAGGATTTGAATAACTTGCTTTGACTATCCATCAATCTAAGGATGAAAAGTGGTGTTGAAATTCAAATCCGTGCCTAGTGCTTCTTGGAAACTTCCCTAATATTTAGCGTTAAACCAAGTATCCTTATCAAAAGTAATAGACAATGGAACTCTATGCAATCTTACTATATTCTCGAGACACAACTCTCTAAGAACTTTCCTCGACATGTCAATCTAAAGGGTATGAAATGCATTGATTTCATCAATCTGTTAACGACGACCCAAATTGCATCGTGCATCTACTCCATTCTTGGTAAACCAATGAGGAAATCCATAGTAATATGCTCCCACTTCCACCCAGGAATGGGAAGTAGTTAAAGTTGTCTAGCGTGCTTTTGATGTTTAGCTTTCACCTGAAGACAAGTCACACACTTGGCTACATATTCTAGAGCATCCTTGCTCATACCTCTCCACCAATATTGTATTTTTAGATCACGATACATTTTCATGCTTCCTAGATGAATAGCATTTGGGACTTATGTGCTTCATCCATTATAGCCTTTGTCACTTCTTCTATTACAGGTACCGCCAAATGTTTCCTTAAATATAGTTATCCATCTACATGTATCTCCCATTCATCTAGTTGTTCTCCATTTTGTATCTATGTCCATATTTCCTAAAAGTGTTGATCTTGCCATTGGTTCTACTTCACCACTTGGACAAGTGCTGGGGTAGACTCCATATGGTATACCAAAACCTGATTGCAATCTTCACAATATTGCAGCCCATACTCACTTACTATAGCATCTCTTTTCCAATCCTCAAGCACCAAACAAGTGAGAATTCTAGAAGATTTTTTGTTGAGCACATCTGCAACTACATTGACTTTTCCTGGATGATACTGTAGCGTGAAGTCATAGTCTTCCATAAATTCCATTCATCTCTGCTATCTTAAATTTAGATCTTTCCAAGTGAACAAATTCTTTAGACTCTTATGATATGAGAAAATCTAAAATGTTGCTCTGTACAAATAACATCTCTAAATCTTCAGTGCATGGATTACTACCGCAAGTTCCAAATTATAAGTGGGGTAGTTTTGCTCATGAGATTTTAGTTGTCATGATCTATATGCCACAACTCGTCCATGTTGTATCAATACGAATCCGAGTCCGCATCCTCACGCATCAATGTAGACTTCGTAAAGCTCGACAATACTCGATGTGATCAGCACTGGAGTGGTGGTCAACTGGTTCTTTAACTCTTGGAAGGCATACTTACATTCTACATTCCCTTTAAACCAAACATCTTTCTTGATCAATCATTTCAATGGAGTTCCTATCTTCAAGAAGTCTTGCATGAATTTTCTATAGTATCATGTGAATCCTAAGAAGCTGCAAATTTCTGCAAATTTCCTCGGTCATTCCTATTGCACCACTATTTCTATCTTCGTAAGGTCCACTAAAATACCTTGTTTAGAGATAACAAGTCCTAGAAACTTGACTTTGGTTAACCAAAACTCGCACTTCTCCTTTTTAGTATATAGTTGGTTTTCCCACAAAGTTTGAAGTACAATCCTTAAGTGCTACTCATGCTTCTCTAAGGTCTTAGAACGGATCAGTATGTCATCAATGAACAAAATCGTAAACTGATCTAAATAAAGCCTGAAAATCTGATTCATTAAATCCATGAAAGCTGTAGGGGCATTTGTCAGTCAAAACAACATCACCAAAAACTCAAAGTGTCCATATTGGGTCTTGAAGGCTGTCTTGGGGATATTCTCTTCCTTGATTCTAAGCTGATGATATCCTGAACATAAGTCTATCTTTGAGAAATACCGCGAACCTCCTAACTAATTGAATAGCTCATCGATTCTTAGTAGTGGATACTTGTTCTTCACTATGACCTGATTTAACTGTCGATAATCAATACACAACCTTAGAATATTGTCATGTTTCTTAAAAAGAACTAGAGCACCCCACAATGACATACTATTCTAGATGTATCCATTATCTACAAATTCCTGAAGTTGCTTTCTTAGTTCTTTTAACTTTGCCAGTGCCATTCGATATGGTGTTATTGAAATCAAAGTAGTCCCAAGGAGTAACTCGATACTAAACTCACTCTCTTCGTGTAGTGGTAATCCTAATAACTCATCGGGGAAAACATCATCAAACTCGTTAATCACCAGTTTCACTATGCTTTTTCCTGCCATGTTAGGATCTTCTTCTAGGTTCAAAAAAAGAGCATAACAAGCTAACTTTCTTCGTCCTCCAAAACATGTTTTCATGAATTGTTCACTCATCAATCAATCATCACTGCCTTAGTAAATGGTCGTTCTTCCCTTATCAGTCACTAAGGTCACTTTTCTAAGGTGACAATCTACTATGGCATTATACCAAGATAACCAATCTATTCCTAAGATTACATCGTAAGTACTTGTGGGGATTATAATCAAATCGCTTCTCAAAATCTCACCCCTAATCATTATTTTACATGATTTACACACACTATTTGCATACACTCGCCCCAAGGGTGAGGTAATTATCAAGGGTTCATTGAATTTCTCTATTTCTAATCCTAAGGAATTAACAAATAAATTCAAAATAAGGGAATGTGTGGCACCAGTATCAAACAATACACTAGCTAAAGATTGTAAAACAAGAATCATACCGTCATCTACCATATTACTAGCTTAAGCGTTAGCACTTCCTACGGTCATGGTGTGGACTTAAGCTAGAGCTTTTTCTTTTCCTTTATTAACATTACTAGGTAAAAGGTTTGTTGCCCATATTGTTGTGCTAGAGAAGACTACACACTAGCTGAACTAGGCGCTCTATATTGTGGAACATTCCTCTAAAAATTTGGCAGCTGATAACCTTGTGCTGGATATTGCGTCTATTGAGGGGCAAACTGCTGAAACTATGGCTAAGGGATTTGCTAAGACTGAGCAAAAGACTGGACTTGGGACTAACAATTTACACTTTCTTTGATTTGGGATCCTTGCTGAGAATTCTTTATCTAGCAATTTCTCTTGATATGTCCTAGTTACTAGCAGAAGTGACAATGGAAGTTATAAGGATTGCTTCATCCGCCTCCTGAAGAATTGCTACTCCCACTGTTGGCATTGTTGTGTTGATTCTTCACTTGAGACTGACGGTTGTTGTTGATGCCTTTCTTGTTGTTCCTTTGGGGCCTGCCTGAGGTTCTCACTCTGTTTTCATAGTAAGTAGCATTGTTGCTTTCCACTGACAAAGCTAATGATACTAACTTAGCAAAATCTCAGATTCGTAAGGCAACCAATTGTCGTCAAATAGATTTGTTAAGTCCCTCTTAAAACTTGATACACTTTTCCTACCCAAAAGCCACGATAGATGGAGCAAATCTGGTCAGTTCAATGAACTTCACCTCATATTCTCAAACTATCATGTCACCTTGTTCCATGCGGTAGAATTCAATGATCTTTTGATCTCTATGCCGTTGTAGAAAATAGTGCTTGTAGAATAACTTTTTGAATCTATCCCAATCGATGGTTCTGTTGTTTTCCATGTGTTTGGCCTGCTTCCATCAAGTGTTTGTACTTCCTTCTAGTTTGTAAGGTGCAAATTCAACTTGGTATTCGACTGGTATTCCAAGCGTGTCCAGATGCTTTACCACTGGATCGAACCAATGTTTTGCTGCTTGTCGGTCCCCTTTTTCATCAAAAGTTAGGATAACCATGCATCAAAATTCCTTGAAATACACGTGCCAAAGACCCACCTCAAGGTCCTCATGTTGTACCCTTGTCGCCATCTGCCAGAAAACAACAAACATAGCTCCTATCATGCCTTCGTTGTTCACAGGATTAGCGTCAATAGTAGCTGAATGATGCCTATGTGCCATTCTCTCAATTTTGAAAATAAAATTAGACTATCAGTGGTTTTTTTATGTTGTATCTATGTATGCACAATTCCCAAGGTTGAAAATCTAAGACTCTGATATCAAAATCTATCACTAATCCAAACCTAGGTAATGAAGTGGCAATTTAATTAAATAAAATTTAACTAAACTTGCAAATTAATTATTTGTTAATTTAAGAGAATATATTTGTGTTATTTATAAAAAAATGTATTAAATTTAAAACTTTTTAGATAATTACTGTTTGTTAAGTCCTAATAAATAATTTCATGAATTACCTCTAATTTAAATTAAATTAAAATATAAAATCAGCGAGAGTGAGTTGGGCCACACCGGACCCACATTGTACACACACATAGTACTAAAATAAATAAAATACAAACTACAATCCAACCAAAAATAAATAATATCCAAATATTACATGCCTTAATTAAATAAATAGATAACTTAATTAAAGCTTCGACGGCCCACATATGCAATCAAAAGCTTCCTAGTCGGTGGTATGCTATGAACCACCTGAGGGGGGAAGATTTTTAAACAATAAACTACGAGCAAAAGGCTTAGTAAGACTTAGATTTTAAAAACATTAACTTAAGTAAATAAAATTTTTGCCTAAGCAAAAGTGGTAAAAGATAATAAACATATTAGTTAATTAAATGTTTACCATTTTAGTACAAAGGTCTCTTGTAATTTAGTTTATTTTTATCATGTGCAAAGCTAACTAATTCATCGCCGTAGTGGCCCAATTGAGTTTCAGAACTTGCCCCCAAGGTTACTCTCTCCACGACCCAATCTCTATATGTGGCATCATGCATTGATGTCTCATTTCAAACGGAGTTCTTGACTCATTCAATAATAAATATTTATAGAACTTATATCATTACTTGAATTTCATATTACCATGTTTTCTCACTTACATTCATTATTTAGTTCATTATAATCATTTCATTATTCAAGGATTGCTAAATATAATTGTATAAATATTTCATAATCATTCCTTAAAAAAAACATTTTTAGAAAAATATATTATGGCCAAAACTCTTTTAAAAATTAGGGCTATTAATGAATGAGGTGTCTAGAGTCCTACCTCATTATTTAGCATGATAGCACCAACTCCACTGTCTTGGTCCACTATACGTCAGCTCCTTAGAACCACAAACAACCTTTGACATGGACTAGATACATTAATATCTAATTTAGCATATTCTATAGTAGTAATGTTCATGGTGCCTTAGTGTGTGTTTAAAGTCTAAATATTCATTTCATAGAATCATAAATCATTTTTATCATTAAACGATGAAAACTAGTACAAAATTGTCATTTTTATACAACTTTGTCACTAGCCGACCACTCAGAACTAGCCTACCGAACTGCTGGTGTTCAGCCTACTGACCATGTGAGTCTGGCCTGCTAAACTGTTTAAATCTGGCCTACTTATCTGTCGAAATCTAGGAAATTTTAGATTTTGAGTCTTGGTCAATCCAAGCTCAAAAGCTTATTGTTACCATGTTTTATCATTCTCAAAGCATGGGTAATATTAAAAAAGAGTAGAATAGCATAATAGAACACATTTATACACTTTTCTACAATTTTCATGCAAAATTACAATTTATTTCAAGAATTTGAAAAAAAATGCAAAACTTAGTTTAATTCAGTTTTAGTTGAAACAAAGCTTGGATTTATGTTAGTTTGAGTTTCACAAACTCAAATTGAATGTTATTTAAGCTCAAAGGTGCTCGGATTACTACATGCAAGGAAGATTTAGACAAATTCTCAAAAAAAATTTTGAAACTTTGAGAAAGGGAGCTAACCTCAAGTTTGAACTTTGAGCTGATTTAAGTTGGCTTGAAGGCTTCAAATGCTTATCCCTTGTTCTCTATTTTTGGTCACTAGAAAATCAAAGAAAGAGAGAATGGAGAGAGTGTCAAGAGAGAGAGATACGATAGTGGAGAGTATGAGAGGGTGAAGTAAGTCTACTCTTTTATTTTTGAAAATTGAGCTATGTTCAACACACAGCTTTGATGAGATCTATTTCAAAATGTCTCTAAACTTCAATGTGGTTTATAAAAAAAAATCTGTCTCAACCATAGCTTTGGGAAGCAGGTTTCAAGGTTGACATGATAAGGTCTAGAAAGTGGGGAGATAGGGACTTGTTTGGAATTTGACAAATTGTTTTCACAAAATCTAATTTTTGTTAAAAAATTATTAAAATAAGTTAAATATAAATTATCAAATTCTGTTTAAAATAGTTAACAACATGCTAAAATTTATTTATGGTAATTTTTAACAAATCTTGAAACTTAAGATAACTAACAAAATAATTAAAAGTGAAATTAATTAGAAAAATATCACAAAATGATTAGATTAAGTTTAAATTGTAATTAGGCATACTAGTTCACCATTTACATACTAATTATATTTAATAAATCTTTGGGCATTACACTTGTCCACCACTAAGAACTCAACCAAGCAATTGGTCCAAGCACAATCCTCTCCGGAAGAGATAGGCAAGCAGATTTTTCCAATTGCTCAAACACATTCGCTTGAGAAATGGTACAATGGGGAATGGACCGAGACCAATACTACATTATTGATTCTTAGCTTGTCGTAGGCCTGCTTGAACAAGATGTTTGCCTAGTTCCCTTATTGATTAGGACTCGTTTGACTGTGTTGTTGGTAATTTGAAGCTCACAAACCAAAGTGTCCTTATAAGGGTGGATTAACCTATTCACTTCCCCCTCAGTAAAGGTGATGGCTATGTCTTTTTGTCAGCACACCTTATTGATGTGCTCAGTATTCATGTAGTCTCCTCTCCTGACCAACAAAGCTTCCTTGGCATATGCTTGGCGACTGCTCATAGTATCCTCAGTGACTAGCTTGCCAATTTTGCATGTACAAGGTTCAAAGGGTCCTAGTTGTTCATACCATCTTGGGCTTGTCCCCTCATTTGGCCTTCTTGAGCAAGTTGACATTCTTCCTCTTGTTGCTCCCGAGAGCCAAGACTCGTTCCACGAACTCTTGAAGGTGCTCTTCCTGGACAAGTTTCTCAATTTGATCATTCCACTAGATGCATTCCTAGGTTGTATGCCTAACGTCTTTGTGAAAATTGTAGTATTTGTTTTGATCCTTCTTGGCTTGGTTTTCCTTCAAAGGAGGTGAATTGATCAATAGGTTCTAATGACTTACTTGGTTCAAGACGTCATCGATGGTGGGGACTAACAACGTGTAATTTTGGAACTTCCTAGTTAGTACTTTTAGCTTCTTGGTCTTTTGTTTCTTGTTCTAGTCAGATTCCTCCTAATCAAATGAATTCTTATTCTTTTTTCCTTTTTAGGTTCCCTCTCCTTCTCAACGGCTCTTCATGTGGTCGGTGGCGTCTGCATGCTTTTGGGCATAGGCAAGCATTTAAGAGAAGGTGCTCAACTATTTTAGAGCAAGCGCCTAGACAAGATTCTCATTTCTAACACCGATAGTGAAAGCATGCTCAAGAGTTCTATCTTCCAAGCTTTTTACCTCCAAGGCTACCCAGATAAACTAATTAATATAATCTCCAATGTCCTCACCACCTTGCTTTACCACATATAAGTGCATGACTTCTTCCTTACTTGCTTTAGAGATGGAAAATGCCAACAAGAACCATTCAAAATGCTATCAAAAAGAGCTATAGTGCCTAGTTTGATGCACCTATACCATTGCTGAGTCAGACCAATCAAAGTCAAAGAGAAAGCCTTACACATGGCTGCATCATCAACATTTTGGAGTAGCATATACCCCTGGTAGAGTTCCATGTTCTTGTCGGCTTTTGTTGTACGATTGTACGCCTTTATCTGAGGGACCCAAAATTTGTTCAACATTAGTGCCCTCATGATGTCCACGATGAACAACGAGCCAGCCAGCCTAGTGTTGTTGATTCCATAGTGACGGTTTATGATCTCATCAATCTGTCATTAGAGGTTGCGAATGTTGTAGCTATTGGTGCCCATAGGCAATTCCACTTGGTATGAAACTTCATCTACCAGTTTATCGTTGCCCCACATAAGCGATCAATGTTAGGCCAACTGCACCTTTTGGTGTCTGAGATGATCAAAAATAGATGCCCGAGAACCCAGCGACAAAGGGTCATGGCTATCTCGGGTGCCTAGTCGTCCGTCTTTGATACCTTAGATCATCCGAGAAGCGTGTTGTGACGCATGTGTTCTTGCTTGCTTGGAGTCTCCTTCTTTTGAGCCACCCCTCTGCCTTGCTTGACTGTCGGCCTGGTTTTCCTTGGCCAACGAAAGGAGTGCTTGGGGTAGCGGCTGTGGCTATGCCTGAGCTGCCATCCATTGGATCAAAAGGCATGCTGATGTGGTATGTTCCTGTATAGGGTCATCGACATTCTGGGTAGCTTCTTGCTTTGCTGCCTATCCTAAGCAGGACTATGTGGCTTAAGGTCTATCCTGACCTTGAGGTGCTTGATTTCATTTCTGTTTGCTCCTTGATCCTCTCGATCGAGGGGCGTTGTCATATGTCTAGCCCTTAGTTGCCCTACATGCTACAAGGGCACACGGTGCCCTCCTTCTAGCAACAATGTTGATGGTCAACACTATGTACGACTACACACAATGGTTGGACTACCTTGTTAGGCAAATGATATGTCGATTTTGGGTATCATTCGCCCAAAAGACAGTGAAAAGTTACCAATAGACCTCGAAGGTCAAGGGAGACACTTATGTTGTGTCAATCAAGGGCTCTCCAATACTTAAGTCAATTGCTTGTTAAGTCAACAGAGAGGCTAAGAATAGGTTAGAGAGAGTTGACTTACCTTGAGGGTTTAGTAAATGCTCTTATTTATAGCTCCCCACTTAGATCGAGTGTAAAACGAGTTTGACCCTTGACTTGGGTGCTCCATACGGTGGTGTTGGGAGAATTGGTGATTGATGTCATGATCCTTTTAGAAGGAGGATTGCCCAATCTAGGGCTAGGATGATGCCATGTTGGTCTTCATGGACAAATTGATACCACTATTGTCGCACCTGATTAGGGCACAACATTGATACCGAGGTGAAATCTGTTAGACGTGTATACTCTAAGGAGTTAAAATGTAGTATGATTTTGGAGACATTTTTATCAATAAAGAATTCATTTATTATTTACATACCAAATCTTGTCCTCTTTATGTTTATATTTGTTGAATGTATGTTAAGCAAACAACAGTCTAAGACTCTAAACCTTTAAGAATTTGGCATATGATAAATAGATTATGAAGAAGACATGATTCTTAAGGTGACGGTCTAAATCATAAGATCCACAATCGAGGGAATAAAGTTAGGCTCTTTATTCATGTAAAGATTGTTATGTTGTCTATATCCCTATTAGGAGATGATTTGTCTTGATCATCAGAGGTAGACTCCGTGAATAGAAACATTGGCACGTTGTCATAGGTGACAATATGTTGGATTTGGACATAAAGTGAATTGATTTGGATTAATAATTTTGTCTCAGCAAATCGATTCACTTTAGACAATCATTTGTATTGTATCTTAATCTTGAGATAAATAGTAGGCCCGTTGTGTTGACTTGTGTCTTTTGATGTACCAATGGATGACACTCATATTTTAATAGTGGTATGCAAGCTGGTACATTGGAGGCATGGCTCTTGATAGCGTAGACCTGTTATTCATAGATATGGAATCCATAGCTCCTCTTTAGGAGTAGTGATATCCTCTTACATGCGTTATCCTGTAATTGAAAAACTAGATCGCTCAACCATTTGGATACATAGGTGTAACTGAATGGTATACTGTCTTTAGATGGTAAGTTTTTCGATGGTGAGTTAATGGAACGTAAGATAAAAATAATCAAGAAGGAAAGATAGAACTTGTCCTTAAGCCGATTATGGATAATCCTATAGGGATATGATACACTATAATATGTCATAGAGACTTAGCTATACGGGCTTCGTAATTCTCTATAGTTCGAAAGTGCAGCTCCAAGCTTTTAGTAGAGTAGAATTGGAGTTGATAATTATGAAATTTATATCTGGGATATTGGGTTTCTTAATTATCGGGAGCTTGAACTATATTGGTCCATCAGGTCCCCTTTGCTTGCTCATAAAAATCTTGTAACAATACGGCGTATTTTTCCAATAATTGGTGACTTATGACAGATTTATCAGATAGGCTAAAATTTGAAAGAATCATATAATTCATGTCTATTTATCGATTGAAGTAATTTTGTGATAAAATTAATTCAAGATAAACTTGTTGTATTATTAGGATTAGATAATTCATGTCTGTTTATCGGTTAGATTAATTTTGAATTAATTCAAGATAAACTTCTTGAATTATCAAGAATTCATTTATTTTCCTAGAGATTATTTAGATAAGTTGTTTTAATTAGATAACTTTTTATTGGGTTATTTTAATTAAAACTAAAACTTTATCCTATAGAATCTCGAGTGGATAATAAAAGATTCGCTGAGATTTTTTTAGATAGTATGGCATACCTATCCTCAAGTTTGGCCTGCCGATGGGGCAAGTTTGACATGCCGATTAGACATATCGGCATGTAGACTACGTGATAAAAAGATCACACATTTTCATGTGAATTTCATCAAATATTGATCAGAATTTAACTCTAATTCAAATTTTGAGGCATTATCTAATAAGGATTGACTCCTAGACCCAACCTCTATAAAAAAGGAGTGAGTCTCATTATTATTAAGGTCAATTGAGAGATTAAGAGTGATACTCTGCAAGTAAGATTCTAAAACTCCTTGAGAGCTATTGTTCATAAATCACGAACACTAACTTTGGGTTCTCTCAATTAGTTGGAAGGAGAGTCACCTGGCAGAATTTATTGTGGCGTCTGGCGTGGGCGTACTTCCTCAAGCCTCCATAGGACCCACCTTGCGGAGCCTCCAGATTTATGGCTCTTATTGGTAGACCATCCCTGTGCCGCCCACTCATTCGTACTATCCCCTCTAGGGCCCTTTGGCCCCTCAGGGTTTTTTCTTTTGCGTCCCTCAGGTTTGAACCTCAAACCTCCCTTAAGAGGTTCTTATTTCCTTCTCGAGTACCAATTGAGAGAAGGAAATAAGAACCTTTTAAGGGAGCTTTGAGGTTCAAACTTGAGAGACGCGAAAGAAAAAACCCTGAAGGGACAGAGGGCCCTAGAGGGGATAGTATGGATGAGTGGGCAGCACGGGGATGGTCCACCAATAAGAGCCATAAGTCTAGGGGCCCCACAAGGTGGGTCTTATGGACGCTTGAGGGAGTACGCCGAGGCCATACACCCGGGCCAGACGCCACAAGGGCTGTATGTGTGAGCCCACACTCACTCTGATCGTGGATCGAGAATAGCAACGAAGGCTAGTTGGTTGGGGTCCTTCTAGAACGTTACTTCTCTTCACTGATTACAAGAGCTTTATAGCACATAGAGGTTAGTAAGATCTGCTTAATTTATGCATATAGCATGTCAAACTTGTGTTTTAGAAAATACTCTAATATAAAATTTTTAAAATTCTGCTGCGTACTATTTTTCCAACAATTGGTATTAGAGCTAGGTTTTTACGTAAATTTACGAGTTTGTGATCATGCTATATGTGTAAATTATGTGATCTTGATCTCTTCTATGCTTAAATTTAATTTTATAAAGAGTTGGCACTCTAGGTTTCTATATAATATTATATGTTGTCATGAATTATATGGTGAATGTTTATTAATTAATTATGGTTAATTAAATTATTATTTAATTGTTTATTAATTAATTAATTTATACCGGTTATGGTTCCTTAGAGGTTAGAATATATATCTAGGTTTTTCATGTAATTAGATAGCAGACTATCATCTCCATCTAGGAATTATTATTTAATTTTAAATTTTTAAGAATTTTGTAATTAAATAATGATTTGGAGAAGAAAAATCGAAAAGACGGATCTAGAAGATAGATGATGGTGCTCCCAAGTATTTCCTAAGTCTTCAATTTTATGTTTTTGAATTATTGAAAGTAAAATTGATAAATTGCATTAAAAATTGTGTTTTCTGAAAAGGGTGATTTCTATTCAGTGGGTATGCCAAACCCTCTAGTTTGGTAGGCTGATGGTTCTAGATCGATAGGCCAGACATGAGGTTCGGCAAGCCTTCAATGGGGCAGAAATCAGGTGGCTCTAGCGACAGGCCAAACTTCTAGTTCGATAGGCCGATTTATCATGTATTGACAGGCCAATCTGTGAAGATCGACAGGCCGACGAGTCATGACCGATTGGTCGATCACACAAACCGGCTTGCCGGCAGAAAGCTAAAATTTTTTTCCAAAAAAGGTACAGTTTTTTGTGCAGTTTTAATTTATTTTTGGGATAATTCTAAGAAACATTAAATTTAGATATGAACAAAAATTTGAAGTATTCGATTCATACGGGATTGAAGACTTGCGGATGGGCGTTACATGAAGAAGGATACAACTTGGAGATTCAAGCATGAATAATCGATAATATATGTCGATTATTCTCTTGTAATCTTTGTTTTCTATTCTCTAGGGTGAAACCATAATATTACGATTATTTATTATTATTTCACTTGTAGCTTTGCTTGATTGCTTTGCTTGTCTGCATTATAATATGATTTGCTATGTATATTGATAACATGCCATATAGAATAGGGAGTGCCACTCAATTAAAATTGTTCATGCATGTTTTTAAAAATAAAACCTTGATTACAAAAGATTAAGTGGGAGAAGGTTTTCAAAGAGAGGACCTAAGGCCTCCATCGTTGGTCCATAGGAAGAACATGGTGGTCCCAACCCCTAGGAAGGGATTTCAATCATGTACCAGATTGGATCTCCAAGAGGATAAGGTATCTTAGCATGATTTATGACTGGCCACCCCTAGGTGGTAATTATAAATCATTGATAAAATATTAAAACGATGGTTATACACTCATGTTAATTTTATTATTAACCTCTCCTAGGAGCTCTGTTAATAAAATTAATGGCCAAAGAAATGATTATTAATATATGCTGGATCATACGAGTCCTGGATGGCATATATTAATCAGGAGGGGATCCATGTTCTTGACTGAATTTGGAATGACTCCCCTAGGAGCTTGTTGAATTCTGTGTTGGGAATAATCATTGCAAGGTTGTGATTTCACTACAACAAATTTGAGATTATACAACCTTAATTTAACAACCGTTTCTCAAAAACCATCATGATAAGGCAAAAAAAACCTGGTGAATTATGCCCGCAAACATGAAAACCATCGTGGTAAGTGCGGGAGCTACCACGATGATTTTTTAAAAAACCGTCATGGTAGCTTATACTTACCACGACAGTTTTTTAAAAAACCGTCGTGATAGCTCACTACTAGAATCTTGAGATTATACAACCCTTATTTAACAACATTTTTTTAAAACCCGTCAGGGTAAGGAGAGGTAAAAATGCAGAGAGTATGCCTGAAAATACAAAAACCGTCGTGTTAGTGCATGAAACCTTTCACGACAGCTTTTAGTAAAAACCGTCGTGGTAGGTTAATTTAGGCGAGGGATTAAAAATTTTGAATAAAGAACCTTTCATGATGGTTTTTATGAAAACCATCGTGAAAGGTTCCGCATCTTAACGAGTGCTTAAATTTGGGCAAGGGACTAAAAATTTCAAATATGCAGACTTTTCATGATGGTTTTTATAAAAATCGTCGTGAAAGGTTCCACATCTTAGCACGTGCTTAAATTTGGACGAGGGACTAAAAATTTTGAATATGGGACCTTGTACAATGGTTTTTATAAAAACCATCGTGAAAAGTTTCGCATACTAAAAATTTCGAATATCGAGACTTTTTATGACGGTTTTTATAAAAACCGTCATGAAAGGTTCCACATCTTGGCGCCTACTTAAATTTGGACAGGGTACTAAAAATTTCAAATACGGGACCTTTCACGATGATTTTTATAAAAACATTGTGAAAGGTAAATTTAAGCGGGGGACTAAAAACTTCGAATATGGGACCTTTCATGACGGTTTTTATAAAAACATCATGAAAGGTTTTGCAAATTTTGAATATGGGACCTTTTACGACAGTTTTTATAAAAACTATCGTGAAAGGACCTTTCACGACGATTTTTATAAAAACCATCATGAAATGTTCCGCATACTAAACTTTTGAATACCGAGACCTTTCATGACAGTTTTTATAAAAACCATCGTGAAAGGTTCTGCATCTTGGGGCCTACTTAAATTTGGATGGGGAACTAAAAATTTTGAATATGGGACCTTTCACAACAGTTTTTATAAAAACATCGTGAAAGGTTCTACAAATTTCGAATATGGGACCTTTTATGACGGTTTTTATAAAAACTATAGTAAAAAGACCTTTCATGAAAGTTTTTATAAAAATCATCGTGAAAGGTTCCACAAACTAAAATTTTGAATACGGAGACCTTTCACGACGGTTTTTATAAAAACCGTCGTGAAAGGTTTTGCATCTTGGCGCCTACTTAAATTTGAACAAGGGACTAAAAATTTTGCATATGGGACCTTTCACGACAGTTTTTATAAAAACCGTCGTGAAAGGTAAATTTAGGCGGGAGACTAAAAATTTTAAATATGGGACCTTTCAAGATGGTTTTTATAAAAACCGTTATGAAAGGTTCCGTATACTAAAAATTTCGAGGACCATTAACGACGGTTTTTATAAAAACCGTCGTGAAAGATTCCACATCTTAGCGCGTGCTTAAATTTGGGCGGAGGACTAAAAACTTTGAATATGGGACCTTTCATGATGGTGTTTATAAAAACCGTCGTGAAAGTTTTCGCATCTTGGCGCATGCTTAAATTTGAATGGGAGACTAAAAGTTTTAAATATATGAAACCTTTCACGATGGTTTTTATAAAAACCGTCATTAAAGGTTCCACATATTCAAAATTTTTAGTCCCCCGCCCAAATTTAAGCATGCGCCAATGCCATGGCCTTCCCTATTTATTCAAAATTTCTACAACTCAAACCCTCTCTAACTCTTAAACCTGTTTCTCTCTCCCCTTTATCTCTCTAACTCCTCCCCCCATGGCCCAACCACCTATGAACCCAGCCACCCATGACATTCCACAGACTTTGACATTCTCCTACCACTCTCTCCACGACCCCACCATCATTCAACCCAACCCTCAACAAACTTGGCGCCGTTTGTTGCCATTCGTCCTCGTCCCTTGACATTCCACCAACTCCACCGTCATTCGACTCCCTCCTTGACGTTCTTTCGACTCCACCGCTGGTGGTAAATTTCAAACTATTAGTTTTAGTTTTAGTGTTATAGTTAGTTCTAAACTTGGTATTATTTGGTTATTTTAGTGTTATTTAGCTTTAGTTTTAGTTTTAATATTACTTACATTACTTTGTTATTTGCCATTTAGTATGTGTTACTTGTATTTGGTGTTTGAAAAAACTTTGAACAACATTTAGCATTTTGATGTGAAAATAGGCTACTTTTTATGTGTTTGTGATACTTAAGTATTATTGTGATGCCTACCACATGTTTGATGAAAAGCTTCTATAACTATGTGTTTGTGTTTGTGTTTGTGTTTTAGCTAATTAGTTTTATTTTCAATATTTTTATTAATTCAATTTATTTTTGTTATTGTTTCTTTACCTCACACATAAAGACATGGACTTAGACACCAAGAATCCATCAACTCTTGTGCAAGCATTAAAAGAGTATATGACTTTACAATGTAAATATATATATATGATTTTGTAAAAATTTTATAGTTCAATGTAATTATATGATTATGAAGTTAGGGCATTGTATTAATGGTGAAAATATAGGACTATTCATATTATGGGAAATCAAAAATTTTGGTTTTTTTTTAGCTTCAAACCAACTTTTTCATGACGGTTTTTATGAAAACCGTCGTGAAACAAAGCCTTAGACGATGGTTTTTATGAAAACTATCGTATAAGGCATAGCATACACGACGATTTTCATAAAAACTGTTGTGTAAGCTTAGTCTTACACGACGATTTTCATAAAAACCGTCGTTATGAAAACCGTCGTGTATGCTATGCCTAACACGACGGTTTTTATAAAAATCGTTGTGTATGCTCTATGTAAGGCTAAGCTTACACGACGGTTTTTATGAAAACCATTGTGTAAGCTTAGTGTTTCATGACGGTTTTTGGTGAAAACCGTCGTGATAGCCTCATCCCAAGATCCTAGAACCCCGCCAAAGTAAGGATTCCACGACAGTAAAAAATCGTCGTGAAAAGTTTTGTTGGTACCACGACGGACGATTACATGATGGTTTTTTAACCGTCATGAAAACATACCATGACGATTTTAAACCATCGTATAATCTATAGTTTCTACTAGTATATGTTCAAGGTTTCGACAAATAAACACATTTGTGTGTTTTTACATGATTGTGTTATCTTACTAAATTATTATGATATGTTTGCTTATGTTTAGTAAATGATTCTTTATTGTAGATTAAAAATGTCTAAAAACACTTTATCTTTGATACTTGATGAAAACCAATTAATTGGAGAGAATTATAATGATTGAAAATGGAACCTAGATATTGTCATCTCTTTTGAGAAATTAAAATTTATGCTGATAACCCCTTGTCCTCCCGAGCCTACAGGAGATTCCACTTATGAGCAATTCCAAATGTACGATCGCTAGAAAGATGCAAATGATCAGGCCCGCTATTATGTTATGACTAGCATGAATAACATGTTGTAGGCTCAACATAAGGATTATGAGACTACTAAGCAGATCTTGGATAATCTAGAAAACTTGTTTGGAGGCCAGCCCTAACAAAAAGGCAAAGGGCACTTCAAAAACTCCTAAACTATATACAGAGATTGGGGACATCTGTAACGGAGCACATGATGTTGGTCATGGGTTACCTTGCTGAGGCACAAACCAATGGAGCCGACGTCGAGGCTAAAACTCAGATGACTATAGTCTTTGAAACTCTGTCAAAAGAATTTATTCTGTTTAGAGCTATATTTAATTTAAGCAATAAGCGGGATATGACCTTAACAAAGTTGACGAAACAATTACAGGAGTTTGAACTAATGATCAGGGAGTCTCCTGCGGGTGGAGAGGCCAATTTGGTAGTTGCTTTCGGTTCCAATCCCAACTTTGGGAATGGAAAGAAAAATGGGCCAAAAATGGGAAGTCTTCTATTCCTACTAACAACAAGAGCAAGAAGAAGAAGAAGAAGAACCCGAAGAAGCTTAAGTGCTTCTTTTACGGGAAGGTCAGGTACATAAAGAAGCATTGCAAGGACTTCCTTTCCAAAGGAGGTAGGTGTGAACTTCTATATTTAGAAACTTGTTTGGTTGAGGAATCTGGTGACATTTGGGTCATAGATTCTAGTGCAACTAATCATGTTTGTGTTTCTCTACAATGGTTCAAAGAAACAAGAAGTCTGCTTCATGAAGACTTCACACTTTGGA